>JAQYXR010000469.1:0-85193 GCA_030545055.2 Neoaliturus tenellus | reverse complement strand
AGGAGACTCACTGATGTAATACCCTTACAATCTTACATTAAATACCCTTACATTGGTTCTAGCTCTTACTTCTTTCATCGAGAATGGGTTTGAGCGCAGACTGAAAACCTCCGTTGCTTTCTTAGATCTTACTGCAGCTTATGACACTGTCTGGAGAAAAGGCCTCCTTATTAAATTTTACAACCTGATTCCTTGCCCTTTCCTGTTGCGTCTCCTCAACTCAATGCTCTCCAACAGGATGATTAAAGTATATTTGGGACGAAACGAAAGTACTTTTAGGCAACTAAAGGATGGCCTGCCACAGGGGTCAGTGCTCGCCCCAAAAGACAGCAGCCAAGGTGAGAATTAGGACTAAAATTGTCCATCACCTTGCTGGCTCCACATGGGGAGCTAACGCACAAGTTCTGCGAACCACTGCTCTGTCCCTAGTTTACTCAACTGCTGAGTACTGTGCTCCCGTGTGGTTGAACAGTGTACATGTCAGGGATATCGACGTCCAGCTAAACACTCTATTAGCTATTAACTATTAGCTGGGCTATGAGAGCCTTTAGTGGTACACTCATGGTAACCCCTGTCCCCTGGCTCCCGGTCCTGTGTAATATCGCTCCACCTGAAACCAGGCGAAGGGATGCACTCATTAGGGAATATACTAAGATCTTATCTGCTCCACACCTATCCATCCATGATTACCTACCCCAGGAGACGGGCAGATTGAGGTCCCGAAGACCACCACTGCGGACAGCATCCCAGTTGACGGACACAAACTTTTCAATCCATACCGACTGGACTTCCTCCTGGGGACTCTTTCCAAGGTCGGAATCACTTTTTGATTGCTGACCCAACCTTAGCGATAAGTGGTATGGATGGATCTTCCTCGGAAGCAGTGGACTGTTCTCAATCGATTCCGCACTGGAGTGGGAAGATGTAATTATTGGAAATACAAATGGGGAATGACAGAAGACCAGTCATGCGGCTGTGGAGCGGAGTTCCAGACTATGACTCACATAGTCAATGAATGCCCCTTTGAGTGCTTTCCCGGAAGGGCTGATGGGCCTTCATTGTGCAAGTGAAGCTGGGCTGCAATGGCTTAGCGCCCTATATTTAGCTTCATAGAGAGATCATTAATGTTTATTTTAGTTTGATTTTAAATGATTGACGCAGGTGCTTTGCACTGCAGAACATCTTTTATTTATTTTATTATCTTTATGATGGCAGCTGGCTATGACAGCCATACGATGTATATATATATATATATATATACATATATATATATATATATATATATATATATATATATATATATATATATATATATATATATATATATATATATTATATATATTAAATACCCCCGTAGCAGTAGACCTGCGTACTCAGCGAATTTCCAAAGGAGATTTAGATTTTGTATTTTCCGCAAAAACACCAAAGGAATGAGTATGTAGGTTTGCTGCCATGAAATGTTTTTAGAAAATGTTAGTTGTTTGGAAATTTTAATGGTTAGGTAAAGTAAAAATTAAATTGTATCAATATTCGGCACTTTATAATGTTCCCCATAAACTCCATGGGGGTGAGTATATAGGTTTGCCGCCATATGGGTGTTGTAACAAATATCAGTTTAACCCTACCTATTGATTGTACTTACCAAATTTTATCAAGTTATGCCAATAAATAAGTGAGATACAGGGTTTTGTTGATTTCCCTTAAGATTAACATGGGAAACCTATTTTTTACTTTTTTTCATAATCTTTTAAGCCAAGTTAAAAATTCAAAATATGGAACTAAATTGTTTGTTTATTAAGCTCTTTTAAATGGTTTTAGTTAAAATTGTTAAATTTTGAAAATTGAGCCAAAACTCATATTTTTTTACTCCTTTGAAATCAAAAAAAACCCCGTTCCCATAACTCGACAATGCTGGTTCGCGAACTCATGAAAATAGACCTGGTATTACACTTTCATACCACATTTCATCAAAATCGGAAATGTGAAATATATATAGGTAAATAGATATAAGAGGCATGTTTTTTTAAGTAAGTACCGTTTTGAAATAAAAAATAAATTAGGAGAGATTTTTTAATAATTTTATTTTTACATGAAAGCCTGTACTGAAGTCTACTTTTCTACATAATTTCTGCCATTATTAAGGCACTCGTCATATCGTCCAATTAGCTTTACAATGTCATTGTCATAGGATTCTGCCGCCTGCCTTGAGACACACAGCCATTTTGACATCGTCAACATTGTCGTGGCGCACCCCGCCTGGGCCTTTCTTCAAATGAACGTGTAGTACTCACTTGGCACTAAATTGGGACTGTAGGGAGGATGATTGAGTTGTTCCCAACCAAATTCTCTGATCAATTCTTGGATTCGATAAGTCACATGTAGATGGGCATTATCGTGAAGCAAAATGATGCCGCTATTCATCATGTACATTTGTGCGGGTATCTTTAAATGCCCTAACCCACTTCTATGCCATTCCATCACTCGTGTTTTCTCCGTACACTACACAGATATAGAGATGAATATCGATTGATTTTAAGCCTTTAGCCTACAGAAAACTGATAACAGATCTTACTTCGCATTCGACGGCACTCTTTATGAGCGAAGGCTTCTTAAACATTTGAAAAAGTCCAAACACAGCGGCTAAAAATGCCGTAATAGAGTCTGTGCGTTGCCGACAGATGTAGGTACACAACGCGCATACTCAAATCGCCGACCGCAGCGCTGCAGTGGCAGGATTTAAAAACGGTACTTACTTAAAAACTATGTTTCGTATATATATATATATATATATATATATATATATATATATATATATATATATATACATATATATGAAAATAAAACTAATGGTGTTTTTGGCTTCTGGGGACCTCAAAATGAAAAAGTAAAATGGTCCCGGGCTTAGGTATTATTCGATAAAACTGCTTATTTCACTCTATTCCAATCAGCCTTCAGCTATGGAATAATTTTCTGGGGAAACTGTACCCATGTGAATGATAATAGTTATACAAAAGAAGGTTCTACGTTTCATGGAATGCCTAGGAGGCCTCTTGCAGCGTGAGTATGTTGTTCCCATCACCTTGTCCAGCACTGCTATCTACTGACCTGCAGTTCACGGAACGCCTCGGAGGCCTCCTGCAATGTGAGTGTGTTGTCCTCAGCCCCGGACACCAGTTTCTGCACTACCGCCATCACCTTGTCCAGTACTGCTATCGTCTCCGCCTCCTGCTTCTCCTGTTTGTTCAACGTTTCCACCTCAGCCTCCAAAGCCACACAGCGGTTTTCAGCGTACTGTAGCTTTCGATCGTTTGATACAATCGCCTATAACAATACACAAGGATTTGTCAGTGTGGTTGTGTTGTCCTTATATTAATAGAAAGTTGAGGTTACATTAAAATACAGCAAGCCTCTTGAACTTGAGTTAAGTGCAAGTGAAACTGGGATGTATGGCATGAATGTACAAATTAAGTAACTTATTTGTTTTGAATTTTCTTTTGGAATGCCAGTATTAATTCATTCTAGTTGAGGCCCTCTTCATGATTCTAGCCTCAACTAGAATGATCAGAGTAACTCCCATTATTTACATAAGAGAGCTTTACTTTGCTCCGATAATATGGATCTATATTAAATGTTAACAAAAAAATGAAAGAGGATGGACATTCAGGGAATTTATTTTATAAATGTATTACTTTCAGAGAAGGGGTATGAGACAAACAACCACACATAGAATTCCCTGACACAGGCATTCGCTCTGCAAGAAGCTGACGATACTGTAGTGGTGGCGATTTGACTAACAACAAGTCTGTGTCAAAGCTGATTTCAGAATGGGTAGAGTTAAAAAAGTTTTTAAGGTGAACGTGAGACAACTGACCTCCTCGCACATTTCCACCAGCAGGTTCAAGTTGTGTTGCAGCTCTGGCAGTTGGAAGTTGGTGAACCTCTTGTCCTTGCGTATCTCCCACTGCTCGGATGGCCGCTGAACGCTGGAGATGGCGTGGTAGCCGGACAGCACGCGCTGCTCCGGCCCAGTCATGTCTATCACCTTCACCTTGCTCAACTCACTGCAAACACAGCAGAATACTGATATTCCAAAAACTGCCCTCAGCTCGAGATCGTTTAGCAGAAAAAATACTGATTCATTCTATCTGTCTACAACTGTGCAAGTGCTAAATGTTTTTTAAAAGTAAGAGTTTCCTTTGTGTAAGGTAATATTTATTTTTGTAAAATTTTATTTGAACTAGAACTGACAAAGTAAAAATATAGAAACTATTCCGTTGTAAACAAATAACATGGTTTAGTATCTTGCAACATGTACCCATCGATAAAGTAATCTCCGAAACGGCTGTGGTATAAGGATAAAATCTAAATATATGCAGTGTATATAAGTTACACATGCGGCTGTATAGTTATTTAGACTCTAATACAAGTGAAGTAATTGTATGTATGCACACAGATCTCAAAAACGGCTCTAATGATTTTCTTCAAACTTTGCAAACACAGTTAGCTTAGTTATGGGATAAAATAATATTTATATAGGTCCCTAAGCTAGGAAAAATATTATTTCATTATAATCTTTAATTGAAAGCTTCATTATAATCTTTAATGAAAGCCTAAAAATTTTAACATTGGTCTTGTGGAGTTAAAAATCAAAACAAAAGAGTTGATAAAAATAGCTGACTCAATTGTCAATGTATGAACAACGTGCTCCAGTATAAAAATATTTTTTTTTCCTAGGTAGCCAGTCAGGCCTACACAACTATTAAATAATACTATAATGAAAACAATTTATGCTTTTTTAAATCGTACTTGATATTGGTGGTTATGAACGAGGCCATACAAGTGAGCAAATCGAACGAGATTGCCTTGAACAGAAATAATCCTTTTAGCACTGGGATTATGTAGCACACTGTTTGTTACTTTGATATTATTACTACAAAGAATTGTTTAAGTTTACCGAGCAAATGCTTGGTGATGTCTTTCCCATTTTATAATCACTTTCATCATACAATAAACCTAATATAACCTTTAAGATTAAATCTTAGTAATATATCCAACATACTTAAATTCCCTCTTCTTCTTTCTTCCAGGCTGCTTGCTCTCCTCCAAGACATCTTCAATACTTTTATAAACATATTGAACTTTTTGCTTTTTACTCGAGCCATCCTCTTTCCGCCACTGTGATACCTTATCGCTTTTAATTGGTTCTTTATCCTTCTTCTTCTTTTCACTGTCTAAATCGGCAATTTTCTGACCTTTTTCTGGACCATATGCTCCTATAAATAAACATAAGTTTCGTAATAGATAATTCAACTAATCATAAAAAAATTTTAGAAGTAGGCCTTGTTGTTGTTTTGTTGTTTGATAAAGTTAGCATGTAGTTGATAAAGTTAACAAGTAGAGCATGTTTGGTTAGTGTTAGTTACATCAGGGTTCTTACAACCATATCTCGACAAACATCAAGGACTTTTCAAGGACCTACCATGGTGTTTAAACCACCTTGATAGGAGGTAAAAAAAAAAAATTGTGTTAATTTCCTTTATTTTTAGGGGTTTCTTTTCTATTAACATGTTGGGTACACAGTATATTAGAAATATTTCTCATGGCCTAAAAAATTACAACCCAAAATTTAAAGATGATGGAAATCGGCATAGCCTGTTGGTAGGCTACGCAATTGTATCGTAGGTTAGGATTCCTACTAACATACACAGTAGTATCACCAATCAACCCCATATGGTCTTTCAACAAGGCGTATAAATAAATAAAAAGAGGTGTGTGCACAGCCAGCTGGTGTGGTGTAGTTGGGCTCACCTCTAGCACCACGAGTGGCGAGGCAATGTATTGAACGTTGTCTGATTTTATTTTCATATTGTACTAACATAATATAATGTAAAATTATGTACGTAGTTTACTAGATACAGCTATGCAGAATCTGCAGAGTAAACTATTCACGTACTTGGCACGGAACATACTACATTCAACAACTACTTTATTTACTGTATTTGTAATATCTTAGGTTATTTTATAAATATATTATAACTCTTTTAGACAGCATGCAATTTAAATTTTAGGTTTTTCACGAACTATCTAAATTAGCTAGTGGGATAATTGAATTTAAGTTGAGTCTGTTTCCATAAATAATGGTTTAAAAAATATTTAGCATGATCCAATATACCATTTTCTTCCTATATTAAATGAATAAAAATAATGAAATTTATTACATCAACTACATGGCTTTAGGAAAATTTATGAAACATGTTTTTTTTTTCATTTTTTTGCGCCATCCTCCATTTAATGCTTGAAAAGGTCTAGAAGAAGTCAGAAAATCTAGCATATTTTGATTGATTACCATGAAAAAGCAAACCCGGAGCGTGCACTCCAATAATACTCATCTCCGCTCGCTGCTGTGCCGATCTCAAACGTCTTTTATGACTTTTAAAAACTCATTAAAACCCCCTAAATATCACGTAAATATGATCTGATGACCTTGATTTTTTAAAATTAAACTTGTAGAAGGCTTTTCTATATATTTATAAACGGGCATATTGAAATAGACCCATACATGTACAGAATTGTCAGTTTCTTCACACTTATCAAATGAAATTTGCCTTATAATTTAGAGTACTTATTTAAGTATACTGTATACGAACTTTAACGAATAACCATTACCTTAAAACGAAAAATTATCACGATGCCGGGCTTGATCTTACCATGACTACTTTGCAATAGTCATAGTAAGATCCCTTCTTTATACCAACACAAAAGTAAACAACACGAGTTTAATGTGTTTCACGGCCGCTCGGGGCTCTAGCGGTGAGCCTAACTATGTGACACCAGCTGAAAAGGCACACACCTGTTCTTATTTCTTTATACCCCTTGGTTTTCAACATTGGGCTCTTTCCACGCATACAGAGACTAAATCGTGAATCGTAATGGAATAATCAGTTAAAGTGCGAATTGTGTAATTTCTATTGAACTACTTTCTTAAAATGCAGAGAAAAAACCTAGGACCTTAGAGGTCTAGAACCTGAAATTTTAAAGTAAAACCTAACCAATACAAAAGTTGTTACCTAACGCCAGTGCTACTTGTAACACAATTATTGGTTAATTTGCAAAGGTCGAAGATAAAAATACACTGCTCACTAAAGAATTGACCCTCTTTCATGAATAATAAAAGCTAGAGTCGTTCAATTTTCATACTAGTGAAAGACCACAAATCTCTGATTATTTGTTTTTGACTCTTGGAGATTGCAAATAAAATTACTTACTTACTTGATACTTACTGATACTTTGCTTCTTTCCCGTTGACTCGGCAGAGTTTTGGGAGCGTCAAAGGGCTTCCTAAAAGAGAAGCCTAGGCCATTTTCTAGGAATTAGGCCAGGGGAGGAAAAATCAGGCAGTATAGAAACATACCATGGAAATTCAAGGTAGTAGCATGGCTAAGTAAGCTATTTCAATTTAAATCTGAAGAACTCATCTAAGCTGTAGAAACTATTTTGAATGAGGAAAAGTTTTAGATCTCTCTTGAATTTGTTTACAGAGTCAATTTGTTTTACTACATTAGGTAGGGACTGGAAAATTTTTCTACCAATGTATTCAGGCTTTTTTTCATAAAGAGTTAGTCTATGCTGTTCTGAAAAAGTGTTCTTAAACCTAGTATTATAGCTATGGACTGTGTTAATATATTCTGGTAATCTAAATTTAACATAAACAGAAATTTCAAAAATGAAGAGACATGGAACCGTTAAAATTCCCAGGTTTTTGAAGTGTTCTCTACAATGTTCTCTTTGATTTAATTAAAGAATTGTTCGCACAGCTCTTTTCTGCCATACAAAAATCTCCCTCAGATTTGAATCCGAAGAACCCCAGAGGGGGATGGAGTAGGAGATGTGTGACTCAAGCAAACAAAAGTATACTGATTTCAGTAGGCCGATGTTGCGGAGGCCACTGAGGCTTCGCAAGACAAAAACTCCTTTTGCCAGTTTGCTCTTTAATTTTAACAATTGCTCACTCCAGTCAAAACCCTCGCCCAATCTCACCCCAAGGAAGTCGGCACTACTTTCTTGATGCAACTCTTTGTCTCCTTGTCTGCTAAAGGGTAACTCTTAGCATGTTTGCTACCATCATAAACAATTTGCTCTCAAACTATCGCCTAGCTGGTCCATGTGTCGGTCAGTTTTCTCAACACAGCCTGACGACCCACATGAGCCAGCAGGTTTTCTAGAAATTGTATGATTGTAAGTGAAAGTATTTTTCTATCGCTTTTACGGTGCTCAAAACATTGACTGCTCAGTTTTATTTATTTTTATATGACTGCAAGTTACTTATTTATTTTAAGTTCTACAACATCTACAATCTAAATAAACACCAATAAATAAGATTTTATTTTAAATGTTGATCAGCAATGATCGAAAGTGTCTTTCTAAAGTCTACAAGTGCTACAAAGCCTACCAATGGCTCCTCTTCCTTTCCGCAAGTTGGCTTCAATGGGTGCCTGGATACCTTGGAGATCTTTTCCCAAACCTTTACCTGGTTGATACCCCATCTGAAACCAAACAAAAATGATTATATGTCTACATATGTGGTTAAATATTAATCAAGACACGTCACTAAAAATCAACTTAAAAAACAAAAAGTTATAAACATTACATTAAACTAAATTTTAACTAAATAATTTATGGTATATTTACCTTATTAGAGGAGAAATAATCCAGGCCATCGCCTAAAGAGTACACAGTAATTATTGCCATCTTGGATTTTGATTCCCATAAGACTGATGTTAAATTTGAAGCATCCAATGAGCCTTTAATATTGGCCAAGAAGATTCATCTATATTATGTAATTTTAAAGAAAATTGCTAAACATATGGGACTATGAAATCAAAAGCTTTATATTATTGATTGTTTTTGATTAATAAACAACAAAGTATTCTAAACATTTTTGTTTGAAGATGGATGCATTTTTTCAGTAGGCCTAGTTTAATCTCGTACATCACTCTATAAATGTGAGTTTTATTTCATAGTCCCCAGGATATGACAATTTCCTTTAAAATAACATAAAGATGAATCTTTTTCGACCAATATTAAAGTCTTGGTGGACATTTCACATTTAACATCAGTCTTATGGGAATAAAAATTCAAGGTGGCAGTTATTACCGAAAACTCTTAGCATGTTTGCTACCATCATAAACAATTTGCTCTCAAACTATCGCCTAGCTGGTCCATGTGTCGGTCAGTTTTCTCAACACAGCCTGACGACCCACATGAGCCAGCAGGTTTTCTAGAAAGAGCTGTAGGCTCATATCTCGGCAGTACCGTATTTCACGGAACTTAGTAACTTAGTAGATCTTGTGAGATGCCGGTCTACATTAGAGGATTGCTATTTTAGGAGCGGTCTGCAGGGAAATAGTCTATCTTGGTTATCTCATTGATTCATATCCTAGTACACAGGAGAGGATTTGTTTCTAGCATTGCGATCTGGCACTGTAACCAGCGTGTCTCATAAATGAGCTGGCTGAAAGCAAAAGTGTTAAGCCAACTTTAACCTAAATTTCTTGATTTTTGGAAAAATTTAAATCATTTTCATATCGATAAAAATCTCAAATTTACCTGAAGAAGAAGTTTTGCCCCAATTCCTTTAGTATGTTGTTCCCATTTACCAACACCTTTATTGGCAAGAATAGGGTTAAACTGGGATTTCTTTTGTCGTAATCCTGCGATTTCACCTTGAATGTTCATTGACAAGTTACTGAAAGAAGCTCTAGGTTCATCTTCTTCACTGTAACAAAATTCAACACAATAATTACATTTGGTGGTAAGAGTGATTCCCATTCAAGCCCTTGGTGTAGGTAGTTAAAGAGAAAATAACATTTACTTTTACTGATCTAACTCCTGGTAGAGTTTGATAAATACTGTTCGGCAGAAATTTAAAAAACTACCTACAACCCATTCAGAAGTCATAAAAATATAAGAAAGAAATGAGTTTTCTACCAGGTGTATTCCAGAGTTTGCAGGACTTTTTTTACAAAAAGGTATCTTTACGCTTTTTAATTTATACAAGAAGGTTTCCAGCCAAGTTTTTTATTTTTCTACTATTTAGGGATATTGTAAGGAACAAAACAGCATTAATATAGGCCGAGTTTTTTGCATAAGCTAATTCAAAGTGAAAAAAATAAAACAACCAAATCCGGGTTTTGACCATAGTCCCCGCGAGACCATAAATGGGCCTGCATACATTTTTGGTCACGCGACCAGATGCGGCCGAATTTCAGCTGTCATCGCCATTTGAAAGCATTGCAATAGCCTGACTTGGCATCCATTTTTACGTGTATTTTTAAATACAAGTAAATGACGTCATAAGTGTTGCATATCCTTTTAATCCTCATTAAATTACAAATTGAATGATACTAATAACGTTCCGCTTTGCAAAACTTAAAACTCACTTTTTAGGTAAAAGAAAAACTTGAATCTCTCACACTGTAGGATGCATTGACTTTTTTGTAAACAGATTTCTAACAAATCTTTTGAAGATATTTTTAGGAATAAAACATGAAGTCTTAAATTAGTAGTTTGCCAGTTAGAATTTTTATTTTCAATAAAACAAATTAAATTGTACCTTTTCGGTTCGAAAACTTTGTTATTTGCAACAAAATATACTTTTATGTAAACAGCTGATTAAAGTGTTTTTAAAACTATAAATTAAATTAAGTTTTGACTTTATCTCGTAATAAAAAATATCAGGAAAATTGTTAACTTTACAGTACGTAATGGTATCATTTTGATCCTTATTTAATCTAGATTAGAATATGTAGCCTAAGTCTTGTCTAATAAAATATTATCTAATTCCTAAGAGGCGGGAAATAAGTAAAGGATGTCACGTTTTCACAATGTTATCTTATGGAAACTTGTGCTGCAGATCGGCCGCTCCGTAGGCCCCGAGTCACCCCAGTTGAGGGCAGGCTATTGTCGGGAGATGACTTGATGGCCGCTGAGAGTGGGGATGAGGGGTGAGGGGAAATTTACATCTGAAATCTACCGGGCAATTGGTTTACTAAGGAATAAAAACAAACTTAGATTGTACTATTCTACATTAAAAAATTTGCAAAAAAAGTAAATAATTATCTTTGTTGACAAACCAGCTAGCCTAATTCAATGTAATAGAGAAAGACAGCTGACTGCAAAATAAAAGAAAACAACCTAGGGATGCTGTATGTTTTTGGTTTTGTTGAATAGCTTAACGTACGGTGGAATAAAAAAGCCAAAAGCAAATTGTTTTGCCCCAATGGTATGCTTCAGCTTCCCCTTCACCCCGCAACCCCCTCTCTGGCCAACAAGTCATCTCCGGACAATATTGATCCCAAGATCTCAAAACGTGTTTATAAAACCAGCATCGCTGATAGCCAATGTTTAAAATAAGGAAAAATAAAAATATTAAAACTTATATTTTAAATATTTTGCATGTTTTGTCAGGACAAATGTGTGTTCGTATTGCACTTCTATAATCCTAGTTAGTCCTATAACTTACTTTCATTTAAGTTTATCATTGTGCCGAACATGACCAGTGTTGCTCTGGACTATAAAGGAACAGGTATGCCTACCAAAAATAAATTAAGAATAGCGTAAAAAAAACACTTTATTTTGACCGAATAATGAGAAATACAATATGATCGTGGAATGCTTGCACATGCCTGAACTTCATAGTCAATCTCAGTTGAAAGGAATGACTTGTGTCGAACAAATTTCAAAGTTATTAATAGGTTTAGTCAATTTGAAATTATTCTATGGCCTAGTCGGAATAAAAAATAATAACGGTACGTTCGATTTGATTTGATTCAACCCCAAAAATCACAATTCGCACACCCCATTACTGAATCCTAAGTTACCTTGATTCACTTGAATCTCCACCAAAGGCACTTCTCTCTTGTTGGTCATCATCTTCTTCTTCTTCTTTCTTTTCTTCAATTTCTTTTTCCTTCTTTTTGCCAGCCTGGTGTACCCCGCCAGCAACAAAGTTGACAGGTGCGCTGTAATTCTTTGGTTTTCTTGATTTGCCAAATCCTGATCGCTGACTGGGTCCTTCATCTCCGCTGTCATCAGCCCACATTCCTATATAAGATATGCAATACATTTGGGCCTAGGCCTTGTTAGGCGAAAGTTTGTTATCCTACTCTCCATCGTTATTATCGATATTTGAAATTTTGATTTTGAGATAATATTGCTATTTTATCGATAGCCTACCTAGAATAGGCTACAATTGCTCAATCCAAATAAGATTTTAATTACCTGTTTTAGTTTTGTTGTAAGATAATTCAAAATAACTTTAGACGATAAAACAAATATATTAACAAACAATTAACTGAAAATAACCAACACAAGTACTGTAAAAATTATTTAACTAATACAGCCTATAACACACCTTAAAAAAAAAATAATAAATAAATAAACTACGGTAGCTAAGTTCTTTTGAGAGAAGATGCAGACTTCATTAGACGCTTTTAATGGTTTCACACAAATGCTGCTAAATATGAATCAGAAAGGTATTATTTTCCTATTGTATTGTGGGAATATATGTGTTATAAATGTTTCCACAAACCGTTGATTTTGATGTTATAATCATCGCTATCCATAAAAGTGACGGAGGTTAACCGGTTTAGATTGTTAGGTTAGATTTATTATTAAAATAGCCTACATTTCGACTTCAATACTGTATCGTTCTTGATTCAGTTGTTTTCATAGCACATTTTTAGGCGAAACTTCGTTAACCCACTCCATTATTATTATCAATGAGGAAATTTCGATATTGGGCTTTTCGATAGTTGTAATTGTTTGAGTTAAGATATACATAATACAATCATATGGTAATTTATTTATACTATAGGCCTACTCATAGAAGTAATCTAAGGTACGGTAACGATCTAACCGTAAACCTCCGTCACTTTTATTGACAGCGATGTTTATACAACAAAATCAATGGTGTTTGAAAACATTTAAAAACGCATATTCCTATTCCCTCAATACAGTAGCAAAAAAAAATACCATTCTGATTCATATTTGGCAGTAGGCCTATTTGTGTGACGCCATTTTAGGTCTAACAAAGTGTGTGTGCTTCTTCTCACTTAAGATAGGACCTACACAATAGACTTGGGTCTAGGCCTGGTTAATTTTGTGTTGTTCTTTGATAATGTAACAGGTTAGGAATATATAGCTAAAATTTGTACTTGCTTTTGTTTTTCTCAATTAATTGAAATTCAATTTATTTGTTTTAGGCCTATGGTCAAAATGTATTTATAATTATATTAGAACAAAACTAAGTAAATCAGGTGATAAAATCGTAGGCCTAATTGTATCATCGGTAGAATAGCAATATCATCGCAATATCGAAATATCCACATCGATAATAACAGTGAAGTCGAATAACAAAGTTTCGCCCATTTTTAATCACAAAATCAAAATTTCAACCATTGATAATTACGATTCAGTAGGATTTAGCCGCCTTGGTATAAGGTCCTTTTGAGGCTGTTGCAGCTTATGAGGAAGATATTTTCAATGCGGTTTATTTTTATTTAGACCAAACTAGGCCTATCTAAACCTGGTGCCAAGCAGAGGTCACATTCGCTCTGGCCCTGAACTAAGGGTAATCTTATCCTATAGGTGTTTTCCATCAGGGAATTGTTAATTAACTATTGGAATGTAGAGGGTTAAATATAAATTACCATATATTTGCTGATTTTTTGAATTTCCTCTAAACCTCCTTGCTCCAGGATTGAATGCTCTGTTAAGATCTTCATCTGTGATATCAAAAGCTTCCACTTCATCGTCAGACATAGTTAAGAAGTAATATAAACTATTTATTAAAACAATAAGACGTTTAAAAGGTCCCTTTCACACTAAAATAATAAATTCATGAAAAGAAGAAGTAAACAGTTAAGCAACGCTATAAACAAAGATAACCTCAAACATTTCTCTTGTTTTGTTTCTTGTTGTTTGCTATTAATTGCTTTATTGCTTTGCTTGTTGGTTGCGTCTGCGCCGTCGTCTGCGTCATTTTTTAAGAAAACGCATAGAGTAAAATCATTACAACAGAAAAAGATTAATCACAGAGTACCAGCATTGAAACATTGACTAAGAAATAACCTATACTGCAATCATTGATTTGAATTAATAATCATATACGAGTAAAGTAGTATCTATTTATGTTTTCACACTGTTCCTGAAACAGGTTGAACGATTTTTCAAACTTTGCAAATATAGTAGCCCAGTTCAGAAATTAATATTGTATATACGTACATACAATGATACAAAAATATGTATTTAATAAAATACATGATTTTATATAATGGTAAAATTTGGTACACTGCAATACACATATGAGACTTCTTTTTTCTAGTTGAAAAAGTGGATACCTTCGACGTTTTGATACCGCAATCAAATGTAACCCTTTTGAAAATTACCTACCTTGCTGGTACAGGCCACAGTAGCAACGAAAATCCGATCGAGCTGAATTGACCCAAGATCGCTGGAGTAAAAAGCACAACTTCTCTATAAAGACCTGTTGTATGCATAGATATATACTAATACAACTGGATCGATAACTCCATGTTGCGAAAACGAGCCGTTACCCCCACCACTAGCCAGTATTCGTGGTCAGTGTTACCAACCCTGTGCGAGTAATTGTGTACTGTAATTTAAATAAATAAACAAATAAATTAAATAAACTACAGTAGTAATACTGTATTTTTTAGTCTTTCTTACTTATGAAATGATAAATTTCAGCCTTTGGAATGTGCACTAATACATTAAAAAGCTGCACAGTACAGAACCATCTGTCATCATCATAAGCATAATTGAAAATTTAAAAGAATGTAAACAAACAAGAATGCAGCTGACGCGCCGACAACAATCATGTCAGCTGATATTCAGCGCGGCGCGGCGGCGGCGCAGCGGCGGCAATACTGGCTAGTGGTGGGGGAAGCCGGCTCGTTTTTACTGCTATTCCGCCATTTGAGTTATCGATCCAGTTGTATTAGTATATATCTATGGTTGTATGACTTTTTTTGTGTTTCTAATATGAAGCGTATAAGTAAAAAGGGAAGTGAAGTTGAGTTAAAGTTTATCATTACACAAAATTTTATTTTTATTTTATTTTGGTGTGTATCTACGCCAGTGGCATTTTTTTACGTTTTGACGGGGAACGGTCCAAACCCTATTAAACATATTAAATGAGTGGATAAGGCAACGATGCTACGATTACGATATGTAATATGTTAATATTATTTAGAAAATCGTTGCTTATTAATAATTATACAATCATACAATAATGAGTTATCAATGAAGGCGATACAATCAGAAACCCCTAACCTTGAGGGCAAAACATGCTATCGTTTTTTCCGTCTTCGGTTTAGTGTTTACCGACCAAACTATTTTATTTTGCGATTTATTTGAAGTCAAAGAGTGGTTCTAGTGGAAGGCTACCTGTTTTTTTTCAATAATTTGTGATACTATGACGTGAAAATGTATCAAAGATAGTGAATTTCAGCATAAAATAAAAGTTATAATAATTTTTTTTAAAGAATAAAACAGGTAGCCTTCCACTAGAACCACTCTTTAACTACTGTACCATATAAAACAAACAGCTTAAGTCTACGATGAACAGTTCCAACCGAAGGCTGGAAATACGATTGCATGTTTTCGGGTGGATTTTCGGTACCGAACGACCCCCTTAATCATTAGTACCGGGGAGCCGAGCTTCGCTCTATAATTATGTTGTAAAATGTTACAAAATGTTTAAAGTTACATTTAAGTTTATTAAGTGAGGGTGAGATGTCAGAGCACGCCTTCAGTCTTCGTTTTTCTATAGGTCTTTTTTTACTTCCTCCTCGAGAATATTGGGGTGGGAGAAAAGTATTTAAAATGTAAACAAAGAACTTAAACTTACTATAACATTTTCAACCTATCTATAAAAATGAAAGTCTGTATCTTTTAAAACGAAAGCGTTGTGTATCTTGAATAGGCGCAAAGACTACTGGACCAATTGACCTGAGGTTTTGTAAAACCATACTATTTATCTAGCAGAAAGATTGATAGGCCTATTCCTGTTATTTATAAGCTTCTGGGCTTTGCCCTATTGGCCCTGCATATGTATTGTACGTAGAAATTTAAACGTGTATACAATATAATTATAAAACTTGAAACTGGGCAAGTTTTGTTTAAATTTATTTATTCTTTAATTTAATTTACTAATATAAATAAACAGCTGTTAAAATTTATTCTTCACGGCACTGGATTATTTTGTTATTTTTTGGTAATTTTACTTTTACAAAATTATTAGACCATCTCTTTCCATTCAACCAATCTGCAGCATCTATACTTATTTAATACGCTAAGGTTTTTTTGTGTTGAGAACTCCTCCTACAATTTTTAACCTATATTCAAGTTTTTGGTGTCGTTGGATAGGGCTTGTTCTGTAGCTGTTTCTGCTAAAAATCGATGAAAATCAGACATAAAATAAGGGCGCTTTACACAAATTAAATTTGAGATTTTCCCATTAGAATAACATTGGGTTTGGGTTGAACATTTTAAACATCTGTTAATGTATAGCTGTAAACACGTGTTGTTTTTTGTGATTACTGATATTCACAATATTGGATTGGTCGGTTGTCTTTAATTTAGAAAGAACTAAATGTTACTTTTGTATTGTATCAAAATAAATTGCTCGATTCCGAGCAACAAGTAGACTAGTAATTCGTAAATAAAAATTACATGTGGCGTTCTTACACCATTTACCATTTTTACCATTTACCATCGAAGTCATCTCTGCAGTCCTTGAAGAGAGGGAGAGTCGTCAATTCTTGCATGAATGTGTTTGTGTGTGTGTGTGTGTGTGTGTGTGTGTGTGTGTGTGTGTGTGTGTGTGTGTGTGTGTGTGTGTGTGTGTGTGTGTGTGTGTGTGTGTGTGTGTCATGTGTGGAGCATTTTATTTTTTATGGGAGTGTTCTTCTATGAACTCACTTAGTTTGTAGTAAGGTCTTTCCAATAGATATTTTTTAGTTGCTTTTTAAACATGGAGGCCTTATTAATTTCTTTGAGACTATTTGGCAACAAATTAAACATTTTTACCCCCATGTAATTAGGTGTTTTGCTGGTTTTGGTTAACCTATGGTGGTTTAAGTTAAGATTAGTTTGATTTCTCAAACTAAGACTGTGACAATTTATTCTTAGTTGAGGGAGATTGTATTTAATGTAAACTATTATTTCAAAGAGGAATAAGGAAATGACGCTTAGGATGCGGTTGAGAATGAAGGAAGGTTTGCAAAGTTCCTGAGGTCCAACTTGTCCCATGATTCTGATTGCCTTCTTTTGTTGAATGAGGATTTTTTGAACATCTGTTTCATTTGCTGACCCCCAAACGATAATTCCATTCCAGACGTGATAAGAAAAAAGTGCATGATACGCAGTTTTAGTTATGTCCTTGTTTGTTAATGTTCTGATTCGTTTGAGAGCGTAAAGCACTTGAGATAATTTCTTTTGTAGTTTGTCAATGTGAGGCTTCCAGGTTAAATTATTGTCAACTTTTAATCCTATAAATTTTGTGGTGGATTGATCTGGAGCATTATTGGTTTGGCGGCAATTTTCAGCAGGTAAGAAGTCCGATGTTACAGTTTTTCTCGGTTTATTTTCAGTCTCAGGTAGTTGCAGGCAGTTTCGAATGATTGTAGAAAGTCTACTGCTTGTTCATGGGAGTTAAGATTGGCTTTATCATTGGGAGATATAACTGTCGTGTAATCAGCGAACATAATACATTTTGCCTGGTCTGTGAGGTGGTTAGGAAAGGAATTTATGTGTATGAGATAAAGCAGTGGGCCGAGGATGGATCCTTGGGGAATTCCTTGCGTAGTGTTCTGGAGTGACGATCTTACTTTGACTTCATAGTTGTTGTTGAGGTGTTCTATTTCCACTATTTGCTTCCGGTTTGTGAGATAGTTTTTCTCCTTTTTTGCATTTAGGGTAAACTAATTCTATTTTGGATGCTTCAGGAATTTCATTTTGTTCCATGGAGGAGTTAATAATGTTTAGTATGGGCAAAATTATTACTATTTGACAATAACTGATTATTTTGTTGGATATTTGGTCGATTCCTGCAGAGTTTTTGGGTTTGAAGCTCTTAAACATATCTTGAAGATCTTTGATGCTGACTATGTTAAACTGGGTCAGGCCTTAGAGTTTAAGCCTTACTTTTCCATAAGGATGTCTCTGCTTATTCGGTTGTGTATAGGCCTACATGGACGCTACTTACATTTTTTAACATTTTTTAAATGATCAGTATGTCAATTTTTTTGCAGACGATTTTGTCCTAAGTCCACAATTTAGCTCGCTAAATGATGTCAATGATGTTGTTATTTCTAAGTCAACCCTTATTACTGAGTGGTGCAGTAAAAAGAAACCCTACATGAATGCTGAGAAGGTTCAGGATGTAACACTGTGTCTGGGCAGTAGATCCAGCAATGTCAAATCAATTAAGTTCTTGGGGTTTCATTTGCAGTCCAATATTAAGTGGCAAACACACATTGATTATTTGGCTTCAAAAATTGCGACGGATATTCATGATAAGATCACTAAGTGCTAGTGTTTCTCCTGATGTCTTTCTCTGTATTATTCCGCATACATCCATAGTTTTATGTCATATGGAACCTCAGTGTGGGCTAACTGTTCTTATGCCATTGACATTGACAGAATTTTTATGTTGCAGAAAAAGGCCGTAAGATTAATGTGTGGTGTTCATAACCAAACACATTGCAAACCACTCTTGATTGCTCTTAAAATACTTACCATCATTGTTTGTCATGTCATGCTTTTTGTCAAGGACAATCTGCCAAATTTAACCAAAATGTCAAATGTTCACAGCTACTCCACAAGGTTAAGAGGTAATATTTCCACGTCAAGGTGCATGTTTTCAGCCACTGAAAATAGCCTTTGCTATCAAGGCATAAAAAACATAATGCTTTGCCTGTTAACGTAAGAAATTGATTTAGAGCTAATTTTAAGAATGTTATAAAAACTGGTTTAACAAAAGTATCATTGTATAAACCTGAAGAGTTTTTTAAAGGTTAAGTTTTTATGTAACAAACTAACCTTAGTTTGATTTTTTTACGATTGTCATAAACATTGTTATTGTTTCAATTGACTTTAAAGCATTTCATTTTATTATAATCATATGATTTGCACCTATACTTTTCTTAAGGGCAAAAATTTGATTCATTATCTTACTATGTAATCCAAGGTTTTTCGTGTTTTGATTAATTAAACTACCTGTTATTTTATACCCTAGAATTTATCGCTCAATACTGGGTTTCCACTCGTGCTTTTGAAGATTATGCCCAACCCCCAACACAACTAAGAAATTTTCTCGTTTTTAATACACAAACTGGCTACATGGTTTGAGGCCAGTTCATCATTCATGGGACTTACGTTTCGGAAAAAAAATTATAATCAGGTGATCGCTCCAATGCTTTTCTTATGGAGAAAAATGATTTTTATTAACGATTTTACTAAATATTTCGAGCGTTTTGAGCGTTTTGATGAATTAAACTACCATTATTTTGTACCCAAGAATAGTTATTTTCCATCCGGAACGGTCTCCGGCTTGTACTTCGCGAAATAATTTCCAACCACAAACCCCACTACAAAACTTTCTCGTTTAATATGTTCCAACTCGTGCTTTAGTGGGTGCTGGTAGTCCCCAGAATTTTATATTTCAAAAGGACAGCTGGGTAGTGACGTAAGCTAATTGAGGCAAAAATTTGAATCTTTACAATATTTGGGCTTGTCATGGCATTTTGTCAATAATTAGCCAAAATAAAGAGTTAAAAAAATATTTTTTATTTGTTTTTTTACACATTCCATAAATCATCCAAGGTTATGTCAAACGATTTACTATTTTGCGTTTTTGTCTAAATTAAGTTTAATCTTTTTTAAATTTCTGAACTAATTTAATTGGTGTTTAATTCTGAAATCAAAAAAATTAGTTTCAAAATGATACATTTTTATGAACGTAAACTTTCATAAATGCGAATGAAATCTACTGCAATATTAATTAACTGAAACACTCATAACGACAAATATAACGAATCAAAACACTATTTAATTTTGTAATTACATTATTTTAGGAACTGGCCTAACCGCCTAACCTTAAAAATGGAGAAACAACTAGGTGTAGCCGGTAAATCTCATATGTTATTTAAATTTGTTGTTGTATGTAAACAAAGTCATGACACCTTGACAGATAAAACCCCTGTCGACTGAGACTGCGTTCACACCATACGACTTTTCGCCGAGCGCCGAGCATTCCTCTGCCTCTGTATGTAGTCTACATCACGGCCAGCGCCGTGTTGACTATACGACCCGCGTCGGCGCCGGGCCGGCCGAGTCTTCAGTAAACATAAACTATGGTGAATGCAAATATCCCACCTTGAAATACTAAGAAAAAAATAATGACTGGATGCGTAAGTTTAAAAAGACCATAACAATTACATTCTTTGTCGTGTACCTATAACAGGATGTTAATATCTGACGTGTAAGCCAACTCACCAACTGACAACTCACTACATTGAAAATTGAACGCTAACAATTAAATACAGACTGCGATTATAGTGAAATCTAATAAATGGCGATACTAAATGATGAAAGTTTCATTTAATGCATCCATTTTTGTAGACTAAAGTTTTGGGTTCGATAATCTTTCATTCAAAGATTCATTAGTATGCGAGCTGGTTTAACAAGTTGATTTGACAACACTGGCATTCGAACCAGATTCATCAGCTGACTGAGTTGAACTATGGTCTACGCATCGTAGCCGTCCACGGCCGACGTGTACGGCACGGTGCCGTTTTCGACGGGCGTCGTTAAGTAGCAAATCTATCTGTTTTAAGTTTCTTACATCATAACATAACTCAGTGCTCTACAGGAGTGAATATGACTCAAGGAAAGAGTTTTATTAGAATAGGTTAACGTCTACATACTGTAAAAAAATTAATGCAAGAATCAATACTGTTACGACATTGATTTTAATATACAACAATTTATCAACAGATATATCTTCATTGAGAATGGTCAAGTCAGCATATTCTCGAATGCCATCTCAGACTTGTCTGAGTCCACACAACCTCGTTTGGGGTTATCAGTTCAATGATTTTTCTAGTTTACTTTCTTATCAGTAAACTGTTGACCTATAGAAATTACTGGCAACCTATCAGCCGATAGTGGCATGACCAAACATGAAAGCTTGTTGGATACCACGGAGGTCTCTTTAAAAGGCCATACAAATCTTTGATTAGTTACACTGATTCAATAATTGAAATAAACTGTCAGTTAGACCCAAATCTACTGTATGATGACGTGATTTTGACCGGTTTCTCTTTAAGAAGACATCATGTTCTATTTTATTATTCTATCAATGACGACTGATTTTTTTACATTGTGTAGTACTAGTACATTAACTGCAGAAACAGAAATTCTTTGAAGAAATGTTGCCAAACAGTTTTTACATTTAATAATATTCTAAATAATCATAGATTGTACAGCACATGTAAAATATTGAAAATAAAACTTTTATTTTAAACAAGTGGTTTAAAATGGCAAAATTTTTACATACTTATTCATTATAAATAGCACATCAGTCCAGTAAAATTATTGGTCAATCCAAAAGTAATTACAAACTAATTAATTTTGTTCGATGATTGTGTAAAATACCTGAGATAAAATATAATGAAAAGTACCACTATCCGAAGCTGTGTATGCCATATCCTATGGCCGATTTTTAAAAGTGGAGGATGTACTGTAATCTTATAAGTTTGTATTGAATATCTTTTGGACCATAAAATACACAACATGGGTTTTTACAATATACGGCTTAACTATGTAAATTAACTAATTATTAAAAGTTAGAAATTAAATTTTGTACATCTGATGTACTAGTGTACTTTTTGTTCGAAATCGAGCAATTTATTTTGATACAATACACAAGTTATATTTAGTTCTAAACCAAATGACATCAAACCAATTCAATATTGTGAATATCAGTAGTGACCAAAAACTACATTTTTTACAGCTGAACATTAACAGATGTTTTAAATGCTCGACCCAATCCTGATGTTATTCTAATGGGGAAATTTAAAATTTAATTTTTGGATGGCGGCCCATACACGTCCGTGCCCCGCACGCCGTGCGCGGCACGTCCGTGCAATGCTGGGTGAAAAATCCCCGTGTGTGGGGTTCACCGTGTATGTGTGTGGGTGTGCGCCGCACGCCGTGCCGGGCACGGCGCGTCTGATTTCTAGCCGAGTTAAAGCAGCCCATACACGGTCGTGCCGCTCGGTGTTGTGTGCCGTGCCGTGCAACGACAATTTCAGTCAGAAAATTAAAGTTATTGACAGTTTTCAAATGATTCTGTGTGTAATAAGTAAACCGTGGACAAAAAAATCAAAGATTTGCAATAGAGGTTTGTCATAGTAGTGTAAAATTGCGGCCGCTGGCCCAGTTCAAGGTCACCTGAGGGATGACGTCATCGAGGTCAATGACCTCACCGATGACGTCATCGATGACGTCATCGATGACGCAATCGATGACGTCATCACTAATGACGTCATTTCGATGACGTCACACCCATGACGTCACAGAAATGACGTGCTGATGACGTCATCACCCCTTACGTCATCAAAACGACGTCACCGACGCCACTAAGGTCAAGGTCACGCAGAAACTTAAAATTTTTTAGCACTTTTGCCGTTTCTCGCACTACGCTCCGAGTTTCAGTCAGAGTCCCCGTGACCTTGACCACTTGGAGCGAATTTTCGACAAGAAACGGCAAAAGTGCCAAGTTAAACTCGAGTTTCTGACATGACTCTGCCTAAATGGGCAATCGGTTATCCCTCAGGTGACCTTGAACCAGTACAACGCCCGCAATTTTATGTTACTGTGACCTTGAACACTTAACAACGGAGCGCCGACACCGATGCGCACCCCACGACAGCCACCGAGTGACTGACTATCAGGCTCTGTGTACTCTAGGTATATGGGGAAGTGGAGGGGGAAATCTCAAGGTCAGCCAAATGGAGTTTTAAAAAAGTTGAAGAGTAGAAAGACTACTCTTGTGCTTCCTGGGCGACCTCATCAATCTCTAATGGATCTGTAAACCAATCCGATCTGTAGCGGCAGGAGTCCAGAAAACAGGTGCACCACCCATCAGGTTGTCCGTAGCATTTCCGACAATTGGTAAGATTGGAGAAGTGAAATTTAATACACCGCTGCGGACAACAAGTATAAAAGTATTTGGATTTGTAGATTTTGAAAGTTTGTAGTACCGGCGGTGGCAGCTGTTGGTTCTTGCATCTACACCTGCAACATCCAAAGCATTCACATTGCCGGCAGGCCAGCCCATCCACTTGCCACTTTGGTAAGAGGAAACACTTATCCTCACAGCAATAGGTTGTCCCCGTCTCTTCCTCCCAACGCTTCTTTGCACAATATGTGACGCCTTGTATCTCCAAACACCTATGCTCGCAACATGAGATGCGCTTACTTTCCATAGTTGATGTTGCTTTGACGAGGGAGCACGATGAAGTGATGCTGTGGTCAGTGGGAATGGGGTTTATATAAACTAAGGTGAGTGGAGGGGGAAAGGTCAAGGTCATCCAAATGGAGTTTTAAAAAAGAAAAGAGTAGAAAGACTACTCTTGTGTATCTATAGCGATTTCATTGATAGTGAGTGCTTCTGTATGCCAAGTTGATCTGTACTGACAGGCTCCTAAATAATGTTTGCAAAAACCTGCAAAATGATTGTTGCACAATTTGCAGCCAGTTAGCTGTTTTAATGTGAATTCAATGCAACGTTCAGGGCAACAAGTGTACTTATGCCCTCTCATCTGGTACACATGGAATGTCTTCAACTCCGGTTTCGGCTTCTTCCAAGACTTGCACTTACACATGCATTGACCAAAAGCTTCACATTTTCTACACGCCAGGCCATCCGCAACATCAATGTCATTCGGCCATGAAAAACATTTCCGTTCGCAACAGTAGTTGAGTTGACTCTCCATGTTGCTGTGGTGAAGGTGCGCGATGAAATGATGCTGCAGTCATTGAGAGTGCACCTTAAATAAACTCAGTGGAGGGGGAAAGGTCAAGGCCATCCAAACGGAGTTTTAAAAAAGATAACTAGTCGTCCTCCTCCTCCTCCTCATCCGTTGTACTTAGAGAGCTGTCAGACGAAGAGCCCCGTGCAGGTGCTCCCCAGATGAAAAACAAATCAATTTTAAAACGAAGACCAGGATCTTGCATCATCAATTCCTTTAATTTGTCACATACTAAGTCGACCTTGTGTAAGGTGTCAACAACAAGCTTCCAATTCGTTGGTTCAATATAACTTGTAGTAGAGTCTGCCTCGCTGATAACCACATCCTCCGGCCGTATTGGAGTGTAAAGATGTGTAAAGTTCTTTGGCTGTAGCTGAGGTTCAGGCTGGCTGGAAGTGGAAGGTTGAGTGTGGACCCCTGTCGCATCGAAATCCATAGTCATTCTACATTCAATGTTGGGGTTTTCGTTTAATACATACACCAATTTCTCATGCAACATATCCACTTCTGCCGAGTCTTGCAGATGAACATTCCAGGAAAATGGCCATTCTTCATCCGTAGTGGAGTCAACTCGAGAAAGAGTGCTGTCCGCCATGATAGCTAAGCAAGGAATGATGTGAGCTACAGACTGTGGTAACAGTATTGAAAAGTAGAGGGGGTAAACCAAAAGTACGTGGAGGGGGTATTTTCAAGGTCATTTAATTTGGGTTTTAAAAAAAGGAAATAGTGGAGGGGGAATTCTCAAGGTCATCCAATTTAGGTTTTAAAAAAAGGAATGAAGCTTACTCCTCTTCAGCCTCGTTGTCCCCTGCATCTTCATCAGCCTCATCTTCATCGACGTCAGACTCGCCGTAAGGATAGATCGGGGACATGGGCGAATATTGTGGAGATTGTTGACCGTTGTTGTCGTCCCCTTGCATTCTAACTTGGGACCAATCATAATTTAAATTCATTTGTATTATGATCCCAGGGTTGTCCCGCAGTATTTCCTTCATACGTTCGCAAATTGACTCCAAATAGTGTACACTATCGATCGACAGTGTCCAACCCGTACTTGTACCGACATCAGTAGTGGAGTCAGCTTGGCTGATGGTGTTGTTGTCTGCCATGGTTGCTTGTCGGACAAGGAATGACGGTTGATGTGATGCTCATGCAGGAACATGGTGAAGTGGTGGGGGGTGTGGTGGAGTAGTGGGGGAATTTTCAAGGTCATCCAAACGGAGTTTTAAAAAAAAGGAAAACTTACAAAGTAACATTGAAACTTTCCAATTGATGGTGGCGAGCGTTTTCTTCTGCAACCTTGCCGACACATGTGACTATGCCGTACAGTATGAAAAGTACAACCATAATAAGGCCGAACAATAAAAGATAGCCGTTGACTATCATGATATTTTCTGAGTGGATCTGTTTTCTTCTTATCGCCCTCTCCTGCATCCTCTTCTCCAACTCGTGGACGAAGTCACAACATGCGTGAGGACATCTTTCATCTGTTGGTAGGTTTGCCATTGTTGATGTTGTCGGTGTGGCTGTTGAAGATGGAATGAGGTTTCCAATTGCGATGTGCCATGTACACCAATAGTCAAGTGGTGGGGGTAACAAAGCAGTGGAGGGGGAAGTTTCAAGGTCATCCAAATTGTGTTTTAAAAAAAAAACCTATCTTGTTACTGAGCTTATATGTCAGTAACAAGATAGGTGTTTTTGCTCTTTTACTTCTTTAATATAATGAAAAAATATACATATTCTACAATGGTTAGGACAAGAAATACAACTGCTAGTCAGCTGAAGTAGTCCAAGTTGTCTGGCTCGGTCTTCATGGACGCTGGTGAGGAAGCCGTCGAGGAGTGTCCAGGCTCTTCCTTTGACTGCCGGGTGTTCCGTATATTGCAAGCGTAAACTTGCACATTTATACGGTAGCCTCGTGCCACCATCAGCTGCAACTCCTTGTATAAGTCGTTTAGCTCCTGCTGAGTCTTGATGCTCACCTCCTCGTAACTTGCGCAACTGACGTTGAGAGACATCCTGATGTTGCTAGGTTGGCTGCTGGAGTAGAAATGAAGCCGAGGCACAGCGTTTGGAGGTACATGGAAAAGTAGTGGGGGTGATGGTGGTGGGGGTATGGAAGATGCAATTAAACACTTCTAAACTTTTTCCATTGATACAAAGGGATGGAACAAATAGCACAGGTGTCCTTGTAGTTTTCAAATCTAAACATTGGTGCTAGAAATCCAAACTGTTTTCTACCACCTTCCTGTATGAACCGTCGAAGGTCTCTGACGGCAGCATTGCCACAAGGCCTACAAAACTTTTCCCCGTCTTGGAACCTATACCAGGAGTATCCCGAATACCCTCTATTATAGTTCTTGTACTCCTCGATATCCTGCTTTACTGTTATAGGGATATTATCTCGTAAAGCCATCTGGAATAAAGATGCGTCAGTTATAACTCGTTGTATGCAAAGCTCGTACAAGGTGCTCATCGTTTGCTAGTTGGCAACAGACTGACCGTTTTTCGCATCCAAGCAGGTTTGAATCCTAGTGCGGTAGTGGGGGTAATTACAGTAGTGGGGGTAATTGTGAAATGCAAAGGTCAAAGGTCAAGGTCACCCGCGAAGTTTAAAAAAAAAATGCAACATATCAATACGTGAAGTCTGTCACATATTGATATGTTGCATTTTTTGTTTTTTTTTATTTTTTTTGTCTTTTATGATTCGTTTATTTATAAAACATTACAACAACAACATATGTACAACATTAAAACTTAAATCTAACACTGCTGCTTGTCAGCGATGTGGATGGTCAACTCTGTAGAATTGCTACCCGTGCAGCCGTGGGACACCAGGTATAGACACCCGGGTTGAATAGAGCGAAGATCCTCGTTTTGTAGAAGATGGACGAATCTCTTGGGCAGGTACACCTGGAACTTTGGTTCATCCCCCGGAGTAAACGGTGCCTCGCTGAGACTGCAGCAGATGGCCTCCCCAACTGTAGTCTCCATCTTCTTCATAGCATGGATTATGTAGTGCTTCTCGTCTTTTAGTTCCGAGCACTTCTTTACAGGTAATATTGTTGACTTGGAGTGAGCATTGAACTGCTCGACCAAAGTCTGAAGGAACTGGTGAGATGCCATGGTCAGGTTACAGATCGTCTTCTTGCTCGGAGATGTTGTCGTCTCGGAATCTCGAGTAATACTCATGCCAGGTCCCTGTCTGCTCCCCACTTATATACTCTCCGTTACCCCCACCACTCCCCAATTCCCCACTTTGAAGGTAAGAGGCGAGTTTATAGGCATTTTTCAAAGCGCAATGTCTATCTTTATCATGTTCTGGGCTTTTTGTACAAATACATATGGTTTCCAGCATGTATTGATAATTCTTATCCAATTCCACATCATTAACCGGAACATGAGTAAATCCTTCGATCCATCTTTTCTTTTCCAGCCCCTTTGTGTAAATATTGGTAAACTTGTCTGAAAAGTGATGCATAATGTGATACAAGTCCGTGTAACTTGTAAAACCATCATACCAATCGATATGATGGAAGTGTTTTGAAATCCATCTGTTGGTAGTAGCGGCTTTACTAGTTAAAGACGAATAAGAACATGGTGGTTTAAATAAAAACGAATAAGGAACACTTGTATTCATGTCCAAAAACACAAGTTCTTTTATAATGAATCTATCATCATTACCACGAAACGCTTGAAACTCAATAATACCAGGCTTGGACTTTACTTGTTGTTCTTCTCCCTTGTCCATTTTGAAGGTCACACGTCTGCTCATTACGAAGTCAGGAGGTCAACTGATTTCCACACCACGGTAGGTACTACTTTTATACCAGGCCGTACAGTTGTTGGCGCGTTGGTGTATATTTAACGTGGGCACCGTCCCCAATAGGCCTAACCCCACAAAATGTTGGTTATTGTTTTAAAAACTAACCATTGTCATTTAAGTTTCCATCTTTATATTTTCCTTATTTTCATTTTCATCACTAACACTTGATTCTTCTCCTCCATCTTCCTCTTCTTCCTGTTTTACTGATTTCTTATGTAGTTGAGCGTACTTTTCCAATTGTCTCCACATCTGTACTTCATGAGGAACTCTATTAAATATAGAAGTATCCACAGGTCCGTATAATATAGGTGCGTCCGGTTGTTTGTCCAAAGTGTCTTCCAGATAATCTTTAATAATCGAACTTGAAAACACCAGTTGTCTCAAGTATCTTGTTATAGGTTCAGTAGCACAAGTTAAAATGAAAAACTCCTCTCGATTAAGTTGAATTTTGTTATCATGTCTTGTTGTGTCTCTAAACCGTAGCTGATGATCACCACGTTGTTTAATGATATCAATTTCCACATTTGAATCCAAAAGTCCTACCCTTGTCTTTCTTCCAAACATGTTACTACTTAAATAGCATTCTAGCAGATGCAAATGTTTCATAAACGATTCCCAAGCACTGTCCGTAAACAAAATCATTTTGGGTCCATGAGTTAAAATTACAGTAGGGGAATAATCTGTAGATTTCATAACACCGATTAAAACACTTTTATCCAAACTGGAAGAGATTGGGTAAAATATTCGCAAAAATACCTCACTCAATATGTTTGGAGAAATATTATCTTCAATATCCCTTTTTCTCTTTTGTATAGTCTTTCTTCTTTTACCTTTTTCTTCAACATTATTACTGGCGTGAAGTTGTCCGCAAACGTTTTGTTCACCTCCTTCCTGGTGACCTTGAGGATCTAAAAACTCAGATATCTCCTTCTCAATATCTACCACATTTTCAGGTGTACCACTAGGAGAAGCCATATTGAATACGATGCTACCCATACAACAGTAGGCAACAAACTGATGAGGAGCGGTCTGTACGCTCTGCTTTTATACTCGCGGAATGAAACAAAACCGGTTCTTACAATACATTTTTAACAATTCCAGTTAAAGGTGTGTATGTTACGATTTTATCATGTAGAATTAAACAGTATGCAGTTGTATTAGCCGGTATAGCATCGTTGAATTCCATTTCTATTTTTATATCCACACTTGAAGACTTTACTGATTCATTTTGTTTAGAACAATCGATTACAACTATTGGGTAGGCATCGAAATATTTGTCAGGTGGTAATAAAGGTGTATTTGTTTTACCGTAATATGAACTTTGGAATCTCGCGTACATATCGTACAATATACTGTATTTCTTCTTAGTGAATGACACATTTAAATTGTCGTATGGAAAGAATTGTGAATTTAAATAAACTTTAATATTTTTCAAGTCACAATGATCAAATTGTCCTGCATGTTTAGTAATGGCGTCTCTTCTACCTGTTTGTAAACCAAATATAATATACCTGGCTCGTTCTACATAATTCGATGTTTTAACAGTCCAAGTGTGTCGATCCGTAGTAGGTAAACTGGGATGCTCATGAAATTCCCAACTTCTAAATGGAATAACAATATCACGATCGGCTTTTAATTTTCTTAAAAGTAGCATTCTATGCTCGTCAGCCAATTTAACATGTGGAACTCTCCATACAATTTTGTCTAATTTTAATTTCCATTCTAAAGTCGCATCTGTAGTAGCATCTGCAGCTTTAATAATGTCTTTATCGTTAGAAGATCTCAACAAAACTAATTCTTGTTTAACGTTTAATATTATTTTCCTATAATCTTCAGCAAAACCAAGCAGCAAACGTAATGGAATATGAAAATCAAAATATCCATTTGGATTTGGAGTGATCGTGTCAATCGTAGGTAATACCCATCCGGCAGGTTTAAGTAAATTGGTTTCATTGGGTGTTATAGATGTTAATCCTTTTAAAGTTGTCGTAATACCTACTTTTTTAGTGGAATCAACTGTTACACCTGATATTTCATATCTAATTTCATCAAATAGGAAAGCCATAGGATTATTTATAAATGGAACTGTTGTACCAACAGTAGTACCGTCCTTTTTAGTAACTTGTCCTTCAATATACAAGTAACTTTCACATGGTAGTGTGTAAATGTCTTGATTTTGTATGGGAATACGAATTTCATCGTTATTGTTTAATTTCGATGAAGTGTAAGGGTTGTGGGTGTGATATTCTTTTTCCCATAGGGTTTCGTCGAATGTTGGACCCTGCGCTATATCCAGTATATCCATACTCGGTTAATTTTAATCCAATTCTCTCTAAGAAACGAATGTTCTCGCGTGTTAACTCCTCCACAGCTGAAGAGCTACTAATGCGGTTTCCCGTAGGTTGTTCGCTTTTAAATGTTAAACCCATGGTTTTGTATTAAAGTGTCGATTTTAAATGTAATCTAATCGTAATAGGCTCTTCTCTGAAGTCTACCAAGTTACCGTCTTGATCCAATACGCTCAACACGATGTCTGAAATGAAAGTGGTGTTCAACGGTAGATATACCAGGTTTTGTGGCTTTTCAACAATTTTAAATCCAGGTGGTACACTTGGGTAAAAAGTATGTATGATGTGGGTGTTAGCCCCATCCCTGTAAGCACCTTGTATAATGTTACAAGTTATGTCTATACTATTGACTTTTAATATTGTTACTGTTTTCTTACCGGAATGTGTTACATCTGGTTCTAAAACAGGCTCATCGTTGGAAAATCCTAATAAATCACCAATTGAGTTTGGTTGAGTGAAATCTATATAATATTTGGAAGTAATTTCAGCTTTCATCGTATTATTATTACCTTTTAATGTTATATTGTCTTTTCCCATTTTAGTTTGCAAAAATTCATTTATATGATCAATTTCATAAGAACCTGTGGGTAACCTGCACTCTTGTAAGTCTGTAAATTTTCCACTGGCATCCTTTCCCTTATAATAATGCAATACGTTATTTTTACCTTCCGTAACATTGGGGATAGAGTTGTAAGTTGTAAAATCCAATAGTGCCGCCTCCCAAAACCTTCCTTTTTGCAAGCGTAACGCTGGAAAAAGGATACTTCGTAAAGTGGACGATTTTCCTGTTAATGATACCGTATAGGAAGACATCTCAATAGTGACTGATACTTTTAGCTAGAAATTCCAAACATAAATGGCCGCATATTGAAGTATTATCAGGTTGTTCTCTTTTATAGTTATAATATATGTTTTTAGCAGATTTAAAGTAATTTTGAAGTTCTTTTGGTGGTGGCAAATTACCGAAACTATCAAAATAATATACATTGTTATTTAGTTTCTTATAACAAACCCAATGGGTGCCAGGCCCTTCAGTATTATCCAAATTTACAATTCCAGTCTCATTTTGCCACATTTTCTTTGGTAAACTGTCTTTCATAAACACTCCGCGGAAAAATGGTATTTTTAAACAGGAAATATATTTAAATAATTCAATATTGGTTAATGCTTTATGTGGTATGACCAATTGATTTCTTTCATTTAATATGCACGATAAGGTCTTAGGTAAAGACCTGCCCCGTTTTTTACCATTGACCACACGGTGGGCTTCTTCCTGCCTTTTCTTGTAGATCGTCGTCTTCTTTTTATATTTCCTCCATGTTTTCTTGTGGTTGACCTCCTTTTTACTCTCCTTCTCCTCCTTCTTCCACCTCCTACTGCTGTTTTAGCCTTCATACCTGCTGTTACTGCTAAAGCTGCTGCTTTTTCTGCTATGCTAGCGTCACTTGATTTTACTCGTTGCCAAGCTATGTCCGCAAGCTTTTTGTCAGCTCTTGATCTATTTTTTGAATCGGCAAACGTGGAATATGCGATATCGTGTTCTTTACAAGCCTGATCTAACTTATTTATGCCAGGATCGCCTCTTTCCAGTCGTTTTTTCAATTTAGTTCCTGGTCCGCAATACTGATAACCTCCCGGTATATGAAATTCGTATGGTAATGCGTCTATTGCTCTATTTACTATGGATCCTACTGGAATTCGTTTTAAAGCTTTACTTAACAGAGAAACCGCTGTAGATGTGATCCCACTTCCTTTCCTCGCAATGTCCCGATTTGGACTGATATACCGAAATGTCATTAATGTCTTTTATAATTGCAATTCGCAACATATGTGTTTCCTCTATGAGGAGTTAAACATAAATGAAGTTGTTTGTTAAGATATTCAAGTTATATATCAAAAGTACCCCAATTAGCAATGTTAGAAGTTCTAAATTTTATAGTTTTAGGGTTATAAAAGTATTTATTAACAATTTCCTGTTTTATCCATCTTCCTCTCAAGTTTTCATCAAGCGAAGTATATGTTTTATCTGCAATATAATTGTGCATATCAAATAATAAATTACCTATTACTTTTACAAGGAAATTAACAGTTACAGCATGATCTGCATGATCAGGGTCTTTAAGCTCTGTTATACGTTTATTATTACAAGTATACACTTTATTATCCATTTGTGATAATGTGATAGCCTGTCCTACAGTTGCAGCATCATTTGCTTCTCTTCCTTGCGCCATGTTTGTTAATTTTTTATTACTACATATAAAAAACGCATGGTAATTATTTGGATCTAGATGTACTGTTTGTCCTAAGGCAGCCGCGTCTCTATCTGCATGACCCCATGACACATTTGATAACCTTCCATGCCTGCAATCCCAATAAGCGTTTTTGTATGTCAATAAATGAAATTTTTCATTACCTTGAATAAAGTCATCCCCTTGCTTTGATAATACTTCATCTCGTTTTGCAAATCCAGTTGTTTCTTGTTTTAAAGTCTCTTTCATTTGACCCACTGTTGCACCATCAGATGGTGCTGAACCATCTTTTACATTCGCCAAACAATTGCCAAGACAATCGATAACTCCCACATCACGTATGACACAATGATCTTTTATATATTTGAGATTTACAGCATCATTTTCATTTTTTGGATAACCTATATCGTTAATAACAAATTTATAAAAAGAAAATCCATCTTTTGTCTTTTCAGGTATCAAAGAATGTAAATAGCGTCTATTTACGCTGTCTTTTGCATCTTTAGGGTCATCTACGTTGGATATACGTTTATTGTTGGCACTATACGTTTTCCCATTGAATTTTAACGTATTTTTTAATTCAGATGACAAATAACCTTTGTTTATTGCATCACCGTTTTGATTTGGTTTACCAACGTTGATGATTCTATGATCTTCTGCGTCATATGTGTTATTTTGTAGTCTTAATGTTGGCGATATCTTTTCCTTTAATATTTTTAGATTTATTGCATCGTTTTCATCCGTAGGATCTTTTATGTTTTTTAACCTTTTATTACTCATATCATAATCTCCATCAGGTGTTTGTGGTAAACCAGCACTTCTTTTTAAACTATTGGCATAATATAACCCATCCGAGGAGTAACGTCCAAACTTGTCGACACTCATGGTGCAACTGAATAGTATTCTAGGGAGTAACGCATTTTTATGAGATTACCCCACGGTTTCGGAGTTCATCCACTAAAGCCACCCATTCGTTTTCCAATCCAGTATGACCCGCTTCTTTAGCTTCATGTATTAGTTTCATTCTATCCACCAATTTATTGATATTATTGTAATAAATCACATTTGTGTTATATAGTTTCTTCATTAAACCTGTACCCGTAACGGACTTACTTCTTTTTCTTCGTTCCTGAGCACTTACATCCAAAGTGGATGCCATAAATCTTCGTTTTACAGGTTTTCTTTGTGTTAACGGCATTGTTTGTCTTCTAGTTGGTATTAACTTGGATACAAATTCTTTATATTTTAAAGACTTAGATCTAAAAGGAGGCTGGTCAGGTAAATACTTTCTCCTATATGCATTTGTCTGTTCCAAAATATTTTTATATGCTTCCATGTCTTTTTCTTTCACTACCGATACTGAAGGCTTATTTTCAAATAATAATTCAAATAATCCTTTTGTGCCCTTATACCTTTGATCACCAATGACAATATTATCATGTTCGTCAACGTTTAACGGGCTATTACCTATCATTAAACCGTCTTCTGTTAATCTCGCTCCATAACTATGGTAATTCTTATTAGGAATTGTTCCGAGTAACATTTTTACCATGTATTTCCTTCCTAAAGGTCCTTTGTTATGAATGTTTTCACCCAATAAGCTTATGTTTGACGGACCTTCCCTTGTCTCTTCTTCTTTTTCCTCTTCACTAGCAGTTGATACAACTTCATGTCCTCTTTTGGCTTTTACTTCATATAATTCTTTTATTCCACTATAGTCCGGTGATTCTAGCTCTCTTTCGGGTTCTCCACCGGTAAAACCACTATACGTAGAGGATTCCAGGTCTTCATCACTAAAATCTTCTGATTTTACATTTTCTCTTTCAAACTTCGTAATAGGTGCAATCGCATCTCCTTCCAATACAGGTTTAGCAAATTTTTTGTTTAATTGTTTCAAGGGTTCAGTAATAGGTTTAAAAGTAGATTCAAGGAATTTCTCTCTCTCGCTAATACCTAGTTTCAATGCTCTGTTTTTAGCCCGAATAGAATCACTAAGTGATTTTATTTCTTTTACTAATTTTTCTTGGTTAACCATGTTTGTAGCAAGACGTGTTGTACAACAATGAATGTGTTATACCACGTTTAATGTATTAATATAAATTTATCAAATCCTATCCTGTATCGACCATTGTTTAGCGGTTGTTCCTTCATAATTGTTAGGAACCCATACTTTTCAGCCCAAGCCTTTCCACACAACTCTTTAAATCGTTCAAATGTCATATCCGCATTTACATGATCAAAATATATATGTTTTAGGTTGGTTTCGTCCTGTTTAAATACAATTAACATGTTTGCATTGTCTCTAATGAGTTGTTTAGGTATTTTGCTGTAAGTTTGGCCAATATAAATGCTATCTATGTTGTTATGTCGACCCATAGCGAAGTAATTCCTTATTGTGTTTTGGTTTTCACAAGATACATCGTCGAATATAAACACGGAGAATGGTTTAGCTTCTTGTGGCTGCATGACACTCTCGCTTGCATTAAACTTTAAATATTTAACTTCAGGCACATTAGTCAGTATTTTTTCCAATAATTGATACTTTGGTTGTTGTAGTGATTTTGAAAATACATATAGATTGTTAAATCGTAATCCTTTAGGGTTTGTAATCAAATTGAATACTACATTAGTTTTTCCACAGTTGGAAGGTCCGGTAACCAGACAACGAACGGTGTTTGGTAACAAATTGCCATGCTTCCCACTATTGAATTCTGAATTATCCACTGTGAGTTCATCTATATTATTAATAGTAAAACTCTCTTTTTGTGGTACTATCTCCATCCTTTGTAATGGTTCAACCTAAAATGATTCTCTATCGTTATATCAAATCCTTTTTAGGTATCCAAGAATCTTCCGTCTTATTAAATCCTAACCATCGTACTTTGACCTTATCTTTTTTCCGTTGCAACACCTTTTCAACTAAATATACATCGCCTACTGTTGATTTTAACATTTCATGTCCATAAAACCCTCCTTCAAGCAATTGTCCTTTATTATCTTTTAAAATATATGTCTCAGGTACTGTAGGTTGTACTTTGAATACAGTAAAAACCTCATTGGTCCAATTTGGCAGGTATCTTTTACTGAATACACCTTTATATTTACTTATTCGCACTTTATCACCCACATTAAATTTTTTAGGCTTTAGTTTTTCAACTTTTGGTTTAGTATTCGTTTTTATACGTTTTAATACAAGGTTTTCATTTTTACTAGTTACTTGGTTTGGTTTCATCCCGATAGTCCTATGAAATTTGTTATTGTAATCGTTTATAAGTTTTGGTAACATATCAATCCATATGTGCGATCCTCTGTTGGAAAACATTTTATACATTGCACTTTTTAAAGTTCTGTTGAATCTTTCGATTATTGAGGCTTTTACTTCTGAATTGGTTGAATAATGGTTTATATTGTGTTTTTTCATTAAATTTGCAAATTCCTTATTAAAATATTCTTTTCCATCATCTGTTTGTAAATGTTTAATAGTATGTTTGTCTCTTTGTATAGCTGTTTCCATTGCTTTTGTAACACTTTTGCCACTTTTATCTTTTAGTGGTAAAGCATCTGCCATTTTTGAAAAACAGTTAATAACAGTCAATATGTATTTATATCCTTTATTTTGTTTGCTATAAGGAATCATTTCGATTAAATCCGCTTGATATAAATCATTAATTCCTTTTATCACCGTATTTCTTCGTGGAAACTTTCTTCTTGCAGGTTTATGAAGTTCGTTGACAATTTGTTGCTTTAAGTCCTTCATATTGCAGGTTTCAATGTTTGTTGTATCACATGTATAATCACAATGAATGTTGTTTTAAATATTCACATCATTTATATGGGTCAAGGTCATCCAAACTTGTGTAAAAAAATGGGGAACACGGCGTTGGACTTGCCGTGTTCCCCATTTTTTTACGGAAGGAGAAAGGAATAAGGTCGTAGTTGTAGAAGGACGAAGAATAGGTTACTAGTTGATAGGGTTTAGAGAGTAGTGGCCAAAAGGAAGAGTGTGGATTTTGTCGGGCATAATGTATCTTTTATCATCCCGAGCTGACAACGCTTTTTTAATTTCGGTGACACTGTAGACTTGATGCTTGAAGCTTCGGATATTGTTGAATGTTGCTGATATCGTAGTATCTTCAAACAAACAAGTCTTGTAGTGGTCAAATGTCACGTGTTTTTTCAAATAAGATGTCTTCACTCCTTTTGCTTTCTTCACTGTCGGTGTGTTGTTCTCGTGGTACATCTTAAATGAATACAATTTCGCCATCAGCGCCACTATTTCTTCTAAAGGCATTCCATTTGCTTCATCTTTGAATTTTCCAATTACTTTTTTATATTTTTCATTAAAATTTGGATGGTTTTTCGGATAGTCAGAAAAATCGAAATCTTCTTTGTATGGAAAAGTCCTTAGGTCTTCATACATGTCCAAAGTCTTTATCCAGTAGATAAACGCGTCCGTATCCATGTATGCGACTCCAATGTTTTCCCTTCCGTAATGTTTAACCATTTTGTTATAATGGAAATCATACATCAGGGTTTTACTTATATCCAAAATCGACATACCTATGTATAACGGACGGTCCATGACTATTGTTGTTTTCTTCATACTGACAGCGACTAGATTTTCGTTTATAATCATGGATGTTCCGAAATTTGGTTTTTGCACTAATTTTTCCAATTTCCTAGGATCACTCACTAATTTTACATTTTTGTGTTTTCTTTTGTTCTCCAAGGTCTTCCCAAAGATGGCATTGTTCATTAATTTATAGAAGTCCTTTTCAAATGCTGTTGTCGCTGCAGCTCTTCTTGCAGTGTTGGAATCAATATATGGTTTCAACCAACAAGACTGGGTGAATTCAATTGCTCTATGAATTCTCACTATACGTAGACCCAATTCAAGAGCCTGTTGAACTACCCAGTAGTGAGCCACATAGCGATCCTTATTCTCCAAGGTCATCATCAATTTTGGCCATCTTCCTGTCGGTGAAACTTCAGTCTTGGCTAGGAGAGGCAAGTCGTAGTGATGGTCATGAAGGTGCTCTGGATATTCGAAATCACAGTCCAAAATATAGCCTTTTGGACCATTCTTTGGAATCTGTGAGATGTCTCCAATGGTGGCCGGGTCGATCCATTTGAAGTCAGCGTAGGGAAGCGGATTTGACATTGCCCAACCATAAAGGTTGTTTGCGTCAAAGTAGCCAAGGTAGACCGATGGTTGTTGCTCGTCGAAGCCGGGGATGTACTTGTTGTTGGCTTTGACATGACGTGTTACAGCTTGTGTCAAACCGCCCCGTACACCAGATTCCATCATGAGCACCATATCGATATCCGTTAGAAGTTCCAGTCGACAGTTGGTTGACTTTAGCATAGCTTGCCATGCTAATCCTGGAGATGTGTACGAGTGTAGAGGGTCCAGTCCATAGGCGGAGAAGCAGGTGTTTCGGAATTCTTCCATCACATCGCACAGCAGAGTTACGTCCAATTTTATATAAAAGTCAGAATATTCCCCTAAGGTTTGAATGTTTAGTTGGTTCCAAACATTACAAGCATGATTGTAGTCTTCAACGGAGATTTCACTTTCGTTTAATTTGCTGTTGAAGGCTTCGATCGGTGGTAGACTGGTTTCTTCAAATTTTTCTGTAGATGTTATGTAGTCGTAGGGGAATACTCCTTTACGTAATACTAAGTCCAATTTATCTTCAGGTACAATCTTGCTGGTTTCTTTTAGGTCTTCTTTTCGTAGATTCTCAGACAATCTGCTCAAACTAGATGGCATAAATCTATAAGAGTCTACAAAGCGAAGTTTAATTTTACCTACGGTTTTTGAGAAACTGATGTACTTTTCCAATGTTGTAGCAAGAACATCAATTTTACCATCATCTCTTCCTAACTCTGGAATAATGAAGTGGGAGTCGTAGCCGCTAAGATTGTGTAACACGACAGGGATAAAATGGGGCAGTTTGTAATTTATATTGCATGAATTACAAGCAGCTCCTCTGTATAAACCTGTCAGGTGATCGTGATCTCTTACTTTTGGATTTTCTTCACTGAAGCTCTTCTCGCATAGATAACATCTTGATGCCATATTGTATTCTTCTTGTTGATTCTCATTCAAAGGTTCCATAGGTACGACATTACCATACAAGCGTTGTACCTTTTCAGCAATGTCATACAACTGGTCTACGAAATACTTAGCGGCTTCTTCACCACGGTAAAGTATTGGAGTGGATGTTAAACCATAGTTTTGCAATTGGTTTTCAGACAAGGTTGATTTCACTATTAGACAAAAACTGTTGGGTTGATGCAACTGATATTTTGTTCTTCTAGTCACTTCACCGTCCGGCAGCTCCTGTGGTACTAACGTAGATTCAAAATCTGCGTAGATGACTACTGGAATCCGATATTGGTGAACTGTTTTGTTAAATTGGATACACGCTCGAGATGGTGGTGGCAGACTAATCTTCACTTCGTAATTTTCATTACAAAGTCTTTTGTGTTCTATCAACCACTCTAATCCTCCTTGTCTTATTTCTTTATATGTGAAACAAAAACATCTTTTACAGACTGTTAACCTACGCCTCTGTTTTGATAATTGATTTCGAATCAAGGATGCAAAGTCCTTTATCCACACATAATGTGAAATTTCACCTTTAGTGATCAGTAGCAAATCAGTGTGGTTTCTTTGCTCAACTTTTACTACCCGCAAAGGATAAACGTTGTTCGAATCATCCAGACCGAAAACATTCACTGAAACGCCAGGATTTTTCTTTTCAAATTTGTCTATGTCTTTCAATGTAACTGGGTAGGTGAGGCCTTGAAAGTTGTAGCGGTGTTCATTTTCGTAATATTCTCTACCAACTCTTTCAGGATGATCTTTAACATACTTGGTTAACATTGCATACTTAAAACATTCATTACCTTCATTTTGCACATTCCTACACGATTTAGTGTTTTGGATTTTCTTTGGTAAAGGGATAAAACTACTACCCCTTAAACCATATCCATGCTTGTGAACCCTTACATCCATACCTTCAATTGATGACAAAGTCCATCCAGATCCTCTTCCTTCATGTTCTTGAAGTTTTGTTATAAGTTCTTCCAAGCATTCTTCAATAATATCATCGATGTTGGAGGTGAAGGTAAGGGTTCGGTTTTTGGTAATGAACGCTCTCAATGCTGTTTCACCATCAGTATTGTTAAACATAGCCTCTAACACCATTCCAAATTTAATAAAATTTAATCTTTGTAGTTCTTCCCTCAAGGTTCCACCAACAAGTTCCTTAGCCTGGGTTATAAATGTTTCCAGTTCCAATTGAACATTATTAATTTTGAAATGTGTTACAACTCGTCCTGGCAAGGCCGTGGTGCGCAGTTGTTTCACATCTTCTAGTTCTTCTTCAGTGTCCTCTTCTTCAGTGTCTTCTTCTTCTTCAAAAGGTCTTCTAGCAGTAGATGGTCCAGCACCAGCAAATTGGATCACACTAGGTCTTCTTCTTTGCATTTGCTGTAGATAGCTGTCCCAGTAGTCCGTCTGCTTCTGGTGCTCTTCCAAAAACCGGTCAATTGAGTCTAAGTCTATTTCATCCATGGTAATATCTTCTTTTCTATCTTCGTCTTCATGTAATTCTCTGTGTATGGTGAAAAGATCTTCGTCTTGAAAGATTTCCCCACAAATGTCGCAAAGAGCCATTTCAAACAGTTTGGCTTTGAATGCACACTCTGTGAATGTCCACGCAATAATGAGCAGCGCACTCCACCGGGACCCTTTATATCCGAGGCAGATAGGTGGGGAAAGTGACGTCATATGGAAACAGGTTATCACTCATGTGCTAAATTTAGCCTTTACACAACCGTTTGTAATACATTTATCAGTAGGCTTGATAAATTGATGATATTTGGTCTAGATTCAATAATTTGTACAAGTTTTTTCAAAGACGTCTGTTTGAGCAAGTTTATGTAGGTCAAGGTCATTTGGAATTATTATTTTGAGCGGGGGATAGAGCACTAAGCAGCATCATTTACTACAAAGTGCTCTATCCCCCGCTCACATTCTTTTTTTTAACTTTTTGTTTAAACTTTTTACAAGGGTGAAACATCACCATCAGAGTCGGAATCATCCTCATCACGGAATAGGCAGCGATGACAATACATAATTCTTCTGGCAACTAACATCCTATCCATTGGACGATGGGGAGTGTCTTGTTCTTGTTCTTCTTCTTCGATTTCCAACTGGAATTCCATTTCCGACTCAGATGACGACTCTAATGTTTCGTAGGCGTGCAAGTCCACTTCATTGTCCGTTGAACCAGCTTCGTCAGAGTCCGTTTCAATATCCATTATCTCTTCCTCCTCCTCTTCTTGATCAACCGCAGGTAGTTGGTCCTCTACTTCTATAATTTCTAGAGGTATTACCTCCAGAATAGAGACAATTCTGTTGCGATGGAACACGGTGTTGTCAAGTGGAGCCATGGTATGGAAGTGTTGTATCCATCCAATTTGCTTACCCTTTTTATACCCCCACCAACTATACAATTTATGTGGGTCAAGGTCACGTAAAGATACCCTTTGAGCGGGGGATAGACCACTAAGCAGCATGCTAGTCCATTGCCGCAAAGTGATCTATCCCCCGCTCTGTTCTACAAAACCTCAATCAAGTCCAAGTCCAAGTCCTGTTTAACACATTTTATTCTAATTCCATATCCAATTTAAATATTTCAATTTCACATGGTTTACACTCCTGATGTATCAAACACTCCAGCTCCCTAAACATATCGTCCAGTTCGTCCAAATTATGATGTCCTACTTTTAACACATGAAGGTGGTTCATGCTTTGCATTGTAGCATGACCATCAACAAACAAGTTTCTTTTCCACGCTAACATAAATTGGCAGTTTTCTTGAAAGATTTTTCTCACCAAACAATCATACACAGCCGTCAACATGTCTCTACAATCTTCATAGTGTACCATCACAGAATACCTGTCCAAGTTAGCACCAAGCAGCGATCCACTCATTGTTTCTAGCGTTCCACTGGAAGGTCCAAAGCAGAATGAAGTCGAGATGTATAGACCCCCTCTTTTATACCAGTTAACCGGTTGTCCTTGCTGTAAAGTGGGTCAAGGTCATCCAATGCTACCCTTTGAGCGGGGGATAGACCACTAAGCAGCATGCTAGTCCATTGCCGCAAAGTAGTCTATCCCCCGCTCTGTATTCTACACACACACACACATGTCCCTGTCCAAGTCTTTCATTACATACCCAATATATATTCAGTTCCTTCATCATCACTATCACTCATCACTGCTTCCACAAACTCCACAGGATTAAAGTTAAATTGTTTCAATTGTTCTTTTAAGTTTTCAATTTGTTGGTCCTTTACTTCTAAAACACTGTGAAGGTGTGATATGTAGTCCGCTGCCTCGTTGATGCTTGCTACTCTCGGATCGCCTAACTTCAAGCTGGGAACTACACCCTGCAGCCTGTAGTACGCCATACGCCTTTCTTGCTCCTGCCGTTGACCAGGACTGAGCAAGCCTTGCCCGTCTTGGCTCACCTCCAGCAAGGTCCGTAGCATTGGAGCTTTGCAGGCGTTTGCCCGAGCAACAGTTATGCTGTGGAATGGTCGAGCAGGTCCACGAGTAGCAGGCAGGACGTTGGCAGCACGCCTTCTTGAAGAAGAAGAGGAAGCCTGAGAAGTTTTGGAGTTGAAAGCCATGTTACACTGCTGTATTCAGCTAAGCGGTACAAAGCAGAATAACCAAACTGCACGTTTATACCCGTATATATACACTTATCAGTGGTGGGGGTACTAGCTAGCCTTGGTAAAGTGGGTCAAGGCCATCCAAAAACATTACCAGAACGGGGGATAGATCACTAAGTGGCATGTTAGTCCATTGCCACAGAGTGATCTATCCCCCGCTCTGTATTCCGCATTCACACACACATTCATACAAACACACAAGTCCCAGTCCGAGTCTTTACCCACACACCTATCCACTCTCATCCTCACTAGCATCACTGTCCACTAAAAGATCTTGACACTTCATAATTAGTCTGTCATATTTTCTCAGGATTGAATTTGCCTCACGGATTACATTCTCTAACACCCTATCCTTTTCCTCTATAATTTCATTGTACGCTTCAAATACATTTGGTGGTGTCTGTGTAGATGCATTTGATGTGGTTGGTTGCGGGTTGGTAGGAGGCCGGGCCGAGCTGGAGGCTCCACTGCTGCAAAGCTCCTTCTTCACAGGGCCAAAGCCGGAAATCCGGACGCGACTCCTTACATACCAGGCTGATCTAGAGGCTCCACTGCTGCTGCACGGGTCCTTCTTCACAGGTCCAAAGCCAGAAAATCGGACTCGACTGCTTAACAGAAGGCTCGATCGGTTGGGCCCAACACTTGAGCTAGAAGCTGAAGAGTTTCCAGACATGGTGCGAGGTGTTCTGCTTAACGGATGCAAGCTGAATGAGCGGACATTGGATTACCACTCCTATATATACCTATTTGTAGTGGTAGGGGCGGGGTGGAGGAGGGGGTGGGGGAGGGGGTGGGGGTGGGGGAGGGAATGGGGAATTTGGGGGGGGGGATAGCTTAAGGACTTCCACTAAATTTCCCTTACTCTTCCCGGTCATCGGTTTTACATACCTTTAGCAAACCCATCATTTTGGTTTCTTCAATAACTTTACACAGCTCAAAGACCCAAGCAAACAGCTCATCTATGTTGTTATAATTAATTTTTGTCCAGTGTTCATACTTATGAGTTTGGTTGTTTATAATACATAGATAAAATGTAGACCCATCTCGTCTTATACAGTGCTCAACTTCCATTCTATGCCGATTTAGCACTTCCCAAACATTGTGTGGATCTATCAAGAAGTCACCACCTTTGTAATTGTACCGTGACATGTTTACACGGAGTACAGAAACAGACTGAAGCAAATGAACGGCTCATACAAGCTTAGTAAGAGCATTAGAGTGGGGGGTATCACGTGATACACGACATTAGTTGTAAGGTTAGCACTTTACTTTAAACAGTAATTTATATGGGTCAAGGTCATTCAAACTTTGAAAAATTTTTACCTCCAAACACTTGTAGCAAGCTACAAGTGTTTGGAGGTAAGTTTTTATTTGTTAAAGATTTTCGTAACTTAGTCTTCACCCTCAAGGACACGGTTTGAGATTGTCCCAGTGACTTTACATCACCGCCAGGTTAAAGTATTATACAAGTCAAGTATTTTTTTTTTATTATTTGACTTGTGTAATACTCCTCTCCCTTACTTTAAGAGGGTTAGGACTAAATTTGGAAAAAATAATTTGGAAGAAGAATTTTTGTTTTTTTAAATATCGTCCAACACAACCTAACAATTTAGAATTTCTTTTGGTAGGCCTACATCCTAATCCATTTCCCACACAGATTGGCATCCTTCCCTTCGTATTAGATAGCCTTTTTTATGGATGAAAAATTGTCTTTGTACCATCCGAACGGGTACTTTCATTGTATGAAGGCTGCCATCACCTTTTACAATGATTTCTACTTTGGCATCAAAAGCTCCATAAGTTTGAGCAATAAAATAATATTTTTCATCCATTTTAAGTCTTCTAATATCAAGCGGTTGCGGACTGTGGGGATGTCTGGGTTGGGATGTTTTAGACCTAATGTTGTTAAGACTGTAGGGTCTTACTCTCGGAAGATTGATGTTTTTGTTCAAGTGCGTTTGGCAACGGTCTTTATCTAAAACAGCAAACTTCTGACAGCAAAGAATCCCAAAGTCTTTTGACATCCATACGTAATCGCATTTATTACCCTTGCCAGCAGGGAGTTTAACACGCTTACGTTTTTGTGTTGGACGCTTTACTGGAGTGTTTTGGAGCTTGTCAGGTTAGGCTGGCTAGAAGGAATGGGGGTGGGAGGTGAAGGTTTAAGTAGGTCAAAAGGTAGGCTGCAGACAATTTTGGGTGGGGTAGGTGAACGGGTTAGGTCGATTGAGGGAAGTTCGGGGGAGAAGATTGATTTACGGGGTGGTTTGGTTGGTGTAGGTGGCATGGGGGATATGGGTGAGGGACATTGGGATTTGGTGTAGGATAGGATTTTCTAGTTCGACTGTAGGGGGTTATCCTCGACCTTGGCGCCTCTTCGAACACCGCAGATTCCGATCCCGAGTCCGATAGCAGAGAGAGTGCTGGAGAGGCTATCAGGACTCGTCCGCTGGTGTTCTTTGAAGATGCCGCGGGTGCGCCAGCCTCTTCCGAAGCCGAAGGTGCGCCAACCTCTTCCAATGTTGGTGGCAATGGTGAAAGGCTGGGCATCGAGGCAGGCTGCGGTGGCGGCGGCGGTGGCGGCATCGTCAGGCAGCTCAAAATCTGCGCTGTCATGAGGTATTCTAGGATCGGAGCGGAGGGACGATGAGGCTGAGGCGTGTTGGCCGAGGTTGAAGAAGCTGGTGGGGTAATTCTTGAGCTTTAGACCCATCTTGATGAAGCGAATAAATGAAGAGTAAATATGAAAAGAGTAAATATGAAAAGAAGATTGAAATAAGTAAATAAAATCTCAGGAGCGAGAGAGGACCGTCCGGTACGGGAACCTGGACAGGAATGAGAAGTGCATGCCACCCGGCCGCGCTTATATCCCGCCGGGGCTGCCACGCCCAGGATATCAGGGGTGGGGGAGGGGGTGGGGTGGGGGAGGGGGGGGGGGTTCGCACTTTTTGTCGGGGGGGGGGGGGGTTCGCACTTTTTGTCGGGGGGGGGGGGGGGGGTCAATTTAAAACAATAAGCCTCACTTAAGGCGTTTATGTTAACATCGCTGAAGCCTCCAAAAAGGACACACATATAGACGAGTCAAACCTTGTGTGTTACTTGACTTGTACATTTTTTTAAAGAGCTTAATATATTTACCTTGTTAATAAGACCTGACTGTTAAAGAATTTTGAAAACTTTTATATATTTAGGTCAAGGTCACGGTAAAACTTTAAAAAATTAAGCCCCACACCCCCGATGGGGGTGTGGGGCACTTGGGTTGTCATCGCTGTAGCCTCCAAAGAGACCCAACTATGACAACAAGGCAACATCCAATGTCGTGTTCCCTTCGCCACGCAAGACTTGTAAACATTTACTGCATTGTCTTTTCAATAGCTAACAAAACATTTACTTAATTTTGAGAGAGGTTGAGGACAGCCCTAGTGGCTTACGCCCTCGGTCCGAGTGCAGGGGCCACCGCAAATTGGCCACAGCTGTGGTCTGCATGTCAGCATACAAACGGACCGAGTCCCAAACCCAGCCGCAATATTGCATGCCTGAGAGGACCCATGCTAAAATTGGTTTAAAATTGTTTTACACGGGGGTCTACTCCCGTACCCTACCTTTACTATTTAACTTTATCAATGCAGTAAATTTTTATAAATCTTTGTGGGTCAAGGCCACACGGACATTAAAAAAATTTCGGCCCCCGTACATCCATGGCGAACCACGAATGTTCGGGGGCCTTGGGGACTAAAAACACAAATAGCTAACAAAGATTCATTTACATAATTTTGAGTTTCCAGAAGGGAAACAAGAGGTTGAGGACAGCCCTAGTGGCTTACGCCCTCGGTCCGAGTGCAGAGGCCACCGCAAATTGGCCACAGCTGTGGTCTGCATGTCAGCATACAAACGGACCGAGTCCCAAACCCCAGCCGCAATATTGCATGCCTGAGAGGACTCATGCTAACGTTGGTATAAAATGCTTTTACACGGGGGCCTACTCCCGTTCCCTGACTTTACAATTTACTTTGAGCATTGAAAAAGCTCAAGGGGGGATTGCTAAAACAAGCGTATACACTTTAGAAACATATAACACACTTACAACACACAATTGAGCTCAACGTAGTCAATGCTGGAACAAGCACATTACACATTAAACACATATAACAAACAAGACACAAAGGATAAAAGACACAGGAGACATAGGGTACAAGTAAAACACTCTCATATAAAACAATTCCCAATACCCAAACGCAAGCGCAATATCTTACAACTAATACAAGTCTTAAAGTTAGAGTAGACTTCGCTAAACACTGAAGGCGCCATTCAATGTTTAGTGATGCCTATGGCGGTCCGTCCCGGTCGTTCACGTTCAACGCGCGGGAGCGGACTGCGAGCCGGCTCTGGCTGGACCCCCTTATATCCCCGCCGGGGCTGCCACGCCCAGGATATCAGGGGTGGGGGAGGGGGTGGTGGGGGTGGGGTGGGGGTGGGGGTGGGGGGGGGGGTTCGCACTTTTTGTCGGGGGGGGGGGGGGGGGGGGGGGGGTTCGCACTTTTTGTCGGGGGGGGGGGGGGGGTTCGCACTTTTTGTCGGGGGGGGGGGGGGTCAGGTAAGTTAAGTGGGTCAAGGTCACCCACAACACTTGTACTCTAAGTGTTGGCTATACCCCCACCACAACTGGGTCCCTAGGCTGCACAACACCGCTTCGCCAGTATGTCTCCGGCTTCCATGCGGTGCGTCTCGCTGTTCTCTAGCTCTCTATATGTAAGTAATTTTACAAGTTCTGAATGTAGGTCACTACACTTTAACTCTGGGACGATATCGACTTGTAGTATTTCAGTGTTTTGACTCAAGGTCATCACACTTTAACTCTAGCACATCGGTTATCGTACCAGAGGTGCTCAATAACCTAACTTGTAATGTTTAGGGTGGCGTTTGCACGCCACGTGGTATCGCCATGAGTGTCCAGTCCAGGTTTTAAGTTAAATTAATTTTACTGTAATCTTTTCCATTTCCGCTTCGTTTTGCCAAAGTATAAGGTGTCGCTTAATAAAGTGGTATTTCTCTAAAGTTATAGGAGATTGCAAGGATACAATTAGTTTATTTAGGAGACTCTTCATCTTGGAGTTTAACACAATTTCCACTTTGACTTTGCTTCCTCGGCTCTCACAGCCTAAGCTGTACAGAAATGTTTCTTCTAGTGCCACCTCGGGCCAAGGAGAACAGTGTGTTGACTGTAGGACAGCTCATGGTGAAGTGATGCGATACTCCAGCGTACCACCTCACTTTCCCCCGCCACTGTGACCTTCCCCACTCCTGCTGTTTCCCCCACCTCTTTTCCCTTGACTCATGCGCTACAAGCAGTCTCTCAGTATTGTGCGGACTTTTGTGAGGTGAAGCCATGTCGCAGGACACTTTAGGTAAGAAACTTAGCCGTGTTAAGACTTTATTAGTTGCTCACTGTCCACCACTCAAAGTTAAGAGAGTTTCAACTTTAGCTAAGTGGCGCAAAACTGTTGCGCGGACACCCTAAGTTTTATACAAAACAGACTAATGTCAGTTTTACTGATGAGGATTTGTTTAAAATATTGGATGAAATGACTTTTTCCTTGCAAAATTCAGTTAGTTACTCCCATTCCTGACAGTTTAGAGTCTTAGTCTCTCAAGCCGATATACCTAGCATACACAGAGCCTGACAGTCAGTCACTCGGTGGCTGTCGTGGGGTGCGCATCGGTGTCGGCGCTCCGATGTTAAGTGTTCAAGGTCACAGTAACATAAAATTGCGGGCGTTGTACTGGTTCAAGGTCACCTGAGGGGATAACCGATTGCCCATTTAGGCAGAGTCATGTCAGAAACTCGAGTTTAACTTGGCACTTTTGCCGTTTCTTGTCGAAAATTCGCTCCAAGTGGTCAAGGTCACGGGGACTCTGACTGAAACTCGGAGCGTAGTGCGAGAAACGGCAAAGTGCTAAAAAATTTTAAGTTTCTGCGTGACCTTGACCTTAGTGGGCGTCGGTGACGTCGTTTTGATGACGTAAGGGGGTGATGACGTCATCAGCACGTCATTTCTGTGACGTCATGGGTGTGACGTCATCGAAATGACGTCATTAGTGATGACGTCATCGATTGCGTCATCGATGACGTCATCGATGACGTCATCGGTGAGGTCATTGACCTCGATGACGTCATCCCTCAGGTGACCTTGAACTGGGCCAGCGGCCGCAATTTTACACTACTACTTTTATTATTCTATCAATGACGACTGATTTTTTTACATTGTGTAGTACTAGTACATTAACTGCAGAAACAGAAATTCTTTGAAGAAATGTTGCCAAACAGTTTTTACATTTAATAATATTCTAAATAATCATAGATTGTACAGCACATGTAAAATATTGAAAATAAAACTTTTATTTTAAACAAGTGGTTTAAAATGGCAAAATTTTTACATACTTATTCATTATAAATAGCACATCAGTCCAGTAAAATTATTGGTCAATCCAAAAGGTAATTACAAACTAATTAATTTTGTTCGATGATTGTGTAAAATACCTGAGATAAAATATAATGAAAAGTACCACTATCCGAAGCTGTGTATGCCATATCCTATGGCCGATTTTTAAAAGTGGAGGATGTACTGTAATCTTATAAGTTTGTATTGAATATCTTTTGGACCATAAAATACACAACATGGGTTTTTACAATATACGGCTTAACTATGTAAATTAACTAATTATTAAAAGTTAGAAATTAAATTTTGTACATCTGATGTACTAGTGTACTTTTTGTTCGAAATCGAGCAATTTATTTTGATACAATACACAAGTTATATTTAGTTCTAAACCAAATGACATCAAACCAATTCAATATTGTGAATATCAGTAGTGACCAAAAACTACATTTTTTACAGCTGAACATTAACAGATGTTTTAAATGCTCGACCCAATCCTGATGTTATTCTAATGGGGAAATTTAAAATTTAATTTTTGGATGGCGGCCCATACACGTCCGTGCCCCGCACGCCGTGCGCGGCACGTCCGTGCAATGCTGGGTGAAAAATCCCCGTGTGTGGGGTTCACCGTGTATGTGTGTGGGTGTGCGCCGCACGCCGTGCCGGGCACGGCGCGTCTGATTTCTAGCCGAGTTAAAGCAGCCCATACACGGTCGTGCCGCTCGGTGTTGTGTGCCGTGCCGTGCAACGACAATTTCAGTCAGAAAATTAAAGTTATTGACAGTTTTCAAATGATTCTGTGTGTAATAAGTAAACCGTGGACAAAAAAATCAAAGATTTGCAATAGAGGTTTGTCATTTATAAGAAATACTTCTCAGATATGAACTTAGTCTATTTAGGGAATTGAAATAAAAGAGCCCAAGCGACGACATAAGTTATTTTACGAAAATCTTAGGAAAAACTTATGATACTAAAGCTTTAAATTAATTGTTGACTGAAACTGTCCCTGTGCCTATTTCATTGGGCGCTACCAAATGGTCACGGGTTTTTGAGCCAATGGGACCTACCAAACAGCCACGATCATTAGAAAGGATTAAGAAGGGGTTGTTTGCCAGTGCTAAAATGCCTAAATAACCACGACTGCCTCAGCTAGCCGTCACCTGTACTGGGTAAAAGGTAATTTTTATGATACGTTATGACCTAAACTGTTTTTACATACAGTAGTTTGAAAAATATAAGTTAATTTTTCATGGAAAGATAATAGTAACCATACAATTTAACCAGTCTTGAAATTCATATCGTATATAATTTAACATTATTTCACCAAGCTGAAAATGTAGGTGAGGTCTACTAGTAACTCAAAATAAGATAATAGTTTTTTTCATTTTTTCTTTAAAATGACTTTAAAAAAATTAAATTAAAATTTAAAATCAATATTTAGCTCTTGTATCACTGACGTTCACATTGGTTGAAGTTTAATTTCGCATACTATTAGTTCCCGCGTCTTAATGAAAGGTTTAATTTGTACTTTAGCAAAGTCAAACGTTGGTTAGTAATAATTTTCATAAAAATAATAAAAAAACACTGCAAAGTCTGAAACAAATCCACTCACAAAATTGACCAATAACCACGATCACTCTCGCACGTCTGCACGCTGCAGCCCACACACGAGGAATGGTGGCGCGCCGTGCCCGGCACGGCGTGCGGCGCACGGTGAACCCCACACACGGGGATTTTTCACCCAGCATTGCACGGACGTGCCGCCCACGGCGTGCAACCATTCCTCGTGTGTGGGCTGCAGCGTGCAGACGTGCGAGAGTGATCGTGGTTATAGGTCAATTGTGAGTGGATTTGTTTCAGACTTTGCAGCGGTTTTATAATTTTTTATGAAAATTATTACTAATCAGCGTTTGACATTGCTAAAGTACAAATGAAACTTTTCGTTAAGACGTGAACTGATAGTAGGCTATGCGAAAATACACTTCAACCAATGTGAACGTCAGTAATACAACGTTACAAGATTTTAAATTGATTTTCAATTTTAATTTAATTTTTTTTAAGTATTTTAAAGAAAATGAAAAACTATTATTATCTTATTTTGAGTTACTAGTGGACCTCACCTACATTTCAGCTTGTCGAAGGTAATGTTAAATTATATACAATATTAATTTCAAGACTGGTTAAATTATATGGTTACTATTATCTTTCCATGAAAAATTAACTTATATTTTCCAAACTGCTGTATGTAAAAACAGTTTAGGTCATAACAAAGGCCTACTATAAATCAGAGACATTCCGAATCAAAAATTTCTGTGCTTTCGTAAATCAGATGCACTTTAAGTTCCGACCAGAAGCAGGATTAAATGTGCGTTTTCCGCGATTAGACATTACGGCAGGGGAAGTGAGTATTTTAAAGCAGCAGGATCGGAAGCAGACAAATGGCAACTATAAGCCGGCTAATCCGGCCATCAATTGATGGGCTAACCTGCCGTAATCCGAGACGCTCGTCTGTTCAGCTTACCGTCAATGCATTTACCATCCGCCTGCAGCGAATCACCGTCCGATGACGTCACTTCCGGTTATTGTTATTGGCTATAATATCCATCCGGTCTATGTTAACGAGGTAATTGTCAGTGTACTCAATTATTATTAAATCAAGATTACTTGGGAGTAAAAGTTATTGTTATTACCTACAATAGCCACCCGGGCTAGTTAAGTAGGTAAATGTTGGTCTGTTGTAATAATTATTATATCACGATTACTTAAGTGTTCAAAGATAGGGGGTGTGGTTGTTTTCATTGACATGATTTGATTTTTCTTGCTCTCTTATGTTAGACATATTGCATATCTATACTTATTTCATATTCTAAGGGGGTTTTTTGTGAAGAGAACTCCTCCTATAATTTTCAACCGATTTTCAAGTTTTTGGTATCGTTGGATAGGGGTTGGTCTGTAGTTGTTTCCGCCAAAAACTGATGAGAACAATAAAGGCGCTATCCACCATTGCAATCCCAAAAATTCCCATTAAAATAACATTGGGATTGAATAAAGAATTTTTGACATCTGTTAATGTTCAGCTATGAACACGTGTAAACTTAATGATTGCAGATATTCACAATTTTGGATTGGTCGGATGTCATTGATTTAGAACCAAAACTATAGTCAGTTTCTTGAATTTGATCCTCACGACATTGACACCTCATGTGGGGTGAGGGAGGGATTTAAACTGTAAACTAAATATTTAAACTCGTGACAAACATGTTCGAGTATCAGATTTCCTCAAATAACGTTTTAAATAAGTTATAATGTCTTTCAGTAACTCCTAGCCAGCTGTTATATTTTTAAGCTAAACCCATTCTTTGTTAAAAAGTAACAGTTCTAAAGTAAACTGATTAAATAACAACTGCTACAAATAATATTGTAAAACTGATACACTGAATATAGAATATATAGAATGTTCTAAAAGCCAGCTATTTTTTTCTCATGTAGCTACATGTTAAATTGACCTTCACCCACCGGTGATTTAAATGATTTAGGTTGACCTTCACCCGCCGGTTCTATTGCTGCTGACTTAAGAATCATTGAACCAACCAGCTGGCAGCTGTTTAGCACAAATCTATCTAGATAAAGAGTGAAACCAAATGAAACTTGTTTGCATTCGAGCATGCATTTACTGTTCGTAATTCGTACAGATAGATGACTAAAACCAACTAAAATAATAACAAATTAGTGATGTAGTCGATGGATCCGCTGATAGCATCTATCAAATAGATGTCTGATAGGCCGGCACAGTCCACGCTTTGTGCGATGCATCGGCAGTGACATTCAATGCGACAATTTAGGTAAAATTTACTCTAAAACAATGTTTGAATAGTATTGTCATTGATAGATAGTGAAATTTGCATTAGTTTGGTGGAGAAGTGCGAAAAAATTTGTCTTTTAACAGAAAAGATCAGACTCGCTTTTAAATATGTTTGCTATATGTCGTATGTGTTTGTATTTCACTTAAGAGCGTTGCTATGTGACGGTACAGACAAAAAAATGTATGAAAAATAAATTGTTGCTAAAGAAGTCATTTGCTACTATATATATATATATATATATATATATATATATATATATATATATATATATATATATATATATATATATAAAACATTAAGGTGAAAAACACCTTTGGACAGTTCGTCTGAGACTTCTACCGGGCCGATTTATTTGCGGGTTGAACCAAAACAGACGTTTTCGGTCCTATATTAGCAAATTTTATTAGTATTCAGCTTGTGTGCATCGTAGGAGAAATCAGGCTTTCAATTTTTCAATGTTAATCTTATGGAGAAGGATAATTGATTTAATCATTAGACAGCTGATGTAATAACAAATGGTAGCATATTATATAGGAGAAACAGATGCTTCAGTTATAACATATTGTTTTGACTAATTGGGTCCAGACGGTTCAAATCAACTGAAATATTGTTGGTTGAATTTCAACCAGGAGGTGATCTCTAGTATTTATTTAATACCCTAAAAGGTTTTTTTTTAAGAGATACGATTCTCAACCATAGTTTTTGGTGTCGTTGGATAGGGCTTGGTCTGAAGCTCTTTCGCCAAAAAATTTATGAAAATCAAACTTAAAATAAGGTTGCTATCCAAAAGTTAAATGAAAAAAATTTCCCATTAGAATATCATTGGGATTTTGTTAAGTATTTCAAACATATGTTAACGTATAGCTGCAATTAAGTGTAGTTTTTGGTGAATAGAAGACTTATTGCTCGAAATCGAGCAGCTTAATTTACACTCTTTGCAAAAAGTGTTACTTTATTCCTAACTCAATTACTCTCGTCCAATCCAATATTGTGATTATATCGGTACACATCTTTTTATTTATACACCTTGGGTACACATAACAACACTTATTTACATCTGTACATTAACATCTATACTTATTTAATACGCTAAGGGTTTTTTTGTCTTGAGAACTCCTCCTACAATTTTCAACCGATTTTCAAGTTTTTGGTGTCGTTGGATAGGGCTTGGTCTGTAGTTGTTTCCGCCAAAAATTGATGAGAATCGGACTGAAAATGAAGGCGCTATCCACCATTGAAATCTCAAAGTTTCCCATTTAAATAACATTGGGACTGGATAAAGCATTTGAAACATCTGTTAATAATCAGCTGATGTAAATACGTGTAGTTATTGGCGATTGAAGATATTCACATCATTGGATTGGTCGGATTTCATTGCTTTAGAGCTAAAGTAACATTTGTACTGTATTTAAATAAATTGCTCGATTTCGAGCAACACGTATGCTAGTATGTTTTAAATGCCCAATGCTATTCTAATGGGAAAATTTTCAAATTTCATCTTTATTTAAGTCCGATATTCACCAATTTTTTGTGGAAACAACTGAAAGCCAATTCCTATCCAACGACACCACAAACTTGAATATTGGTTGAAAATTGTAGGAGTTCACAAAAGAAAAAAAAAAGAAAAACATTTGTGTATTAAATAAATATAGATTAATGATATTCATAATATCGGATTAGTCGGAGGTCATTGATATCAAACTAAATGCAACTTTTGTATTGCTCAAAATTGTCTTGTTCAAGTAATTGATTGATTTCAAACAAAAAGTACACTAGTAAATAATAAATCTGAAAGATTTAAAAACTAACATATTCAGTCAAAAACTACTGCTGAGGTTTTTCCCGGTCGCGGTGGATGAAAACTATTTTTGTTGGCAGGAGGCAATTGTTTGCTTTTTGTGGGTTCCGTCTCTGATGCACTTTACTGCGCACCATCCGCCATACTGGAAATCCGGGTGACATCACCACCGCAAAAACAAAACTACCTCGCGTAGAAAACCAACGGGTTGCCGCAGACAAAACAAAATATTCATATTTTAAACACAGCAATGAAAATATCCCATCCTACCAAACCGCGTGACCAGCAGTTGTGAATTAAGTATTGGAAAACTTCACTGGTTCCATTTTATGCTTTCGGTGGTTAGTGGATTGTGAGCTGCAAATTACTAGTTTTCAAAACACCCTCCTGAAATGAGTTATGAAATGTTACCTGATGGTTATTTTTATTTGTTTTATTATTTGTCGAGTGTATATTTATTGTTTTAACAATAAAATTACTAATATTGCTATTTGGTGATTTACAAATTCATATTTTATACAATATTTATAGAATAGTATATATCACTATTAAAGTGTGATTTAATTTTCATTATATTAATTACTGATTGTTGTATGTTGAAACCAACAACCAACTGACGATTTGTCAATGTTATAGTTTAATGACAAATAAACATTCTTGATTCTTGATATCCAGGACAGCTACTTAGTTATGAAACTATTCATAATATTTTTATTTAACCCTTTTACAGCTTTCATGGAGTAAATTAATCTATAGCAAACTAGCTGTTGCTCGTCACGGCTTCGCGAGTGATTGAATTTATTTTATAAGTATCGTATGGCTATCATAGCCTTCTACAAATTAAAAATAATAATAATTATAATAATAAAGTGGCCCTGGAAAGGGCCGTTTGGATTTGGTCTGGCAGCTGACATAGCTGAGAGATCACTTGCGTATTAGTTCAGTTCCCAAAAATTGTTATTCGTTTAGCACCACCCGGGGAGTACTTGCAGCTTTAATGGAATGCTGCGGACGCGAACCACATAAACCCCCATTTTTTAAAGTAATAAAATCTTCAGGGTGTCTAGTAGTCTTGAAAATCTGGAAAGTCTTGAATTAGTATTGAATTTAATAATGGTCTTGAAAAGTCTGGAATTAGTCTTGAATTTTCAGTCTAGTCTTGAAATTTACAAAAAATTTAACTATGGAGACGCTTTCAATCGCCGATTAAGACGCTCTGATAAAGATTGCTAACCAGAGACGCTTGTAATCCCCAATAAAAACGCTTGCAACTGCAGACCGTAAACAAACGCTCATGATTATATCAAATAATATGTAAAATTCCAAAATTTGTTTACAGTAGACAAAGTTGAAAAATGAATTTTACTAACATTTGCCTACAAGCTAAAGAAAATAAGGAAAAGCAACATTTTAATTATTACCAAATATATGCAATTTTTATGTGTTCTATAAATTTGCTATCATATTAAATTTTTGGAAGGATTTATATTACCCTATTTATTTTAATAAATTAAACAGAACACACCCTACGAATTACGGACAAAGGGTTAAAAAATAGAATTAAAACTTGTGCATTATTTTAATTCAAACCATTTTAATTTTCAATGTTGTTGAAGAATTAATAATGCTTCTTCTAAAAAAGTAATAATTTTGTGGTTTTATTTTAATGGTCTTGTTTTTGACAAAAAATATTACAATTCATTATATTAGCCCCTAAACTGCTACTGAAGACTAAAATAGTATACACATGCCTTCCTTTGAGTAGCTCAAATTTTGTTGTTCGATATAATCACTACGGTACATGTTTTACCGTGAATATATGGCACTGTCAATTGATATAAATAAGAACATAGCCTTTTATCCATCAAAGGATTGGTCACGGATAAAAAAGGACAAAACACGGTAGAAACACAGTTAATTTTGTGTATTTTAATCCTTGACCAATCCTTTGATAGATGTTATGTTCTTGTATCACTTGACAATGCTGTATTCACAGTGAAACATGTAGTGATTATATCCAACAACAAAATTAAAGCTGGTCGATGTAAGGAATGTGTGTACTATTTAAAAACAAATATATACAAGTGACAACTATGTAAATAATTTTGTTAAATGTAAGATCGATATTAATATGTCGAGTAATGCGGCAGTCTTGAAAAAACTAAAACAGTCTTGAAAAAGTCTGGAATTAGTCTTGAATTTTTAAATAGAAATAAACTAGACACCCTGAATCTTTTTAAAGTGCATCAAAATCTTCCTCTTTTAGGACATTGAAACAATGAAGTAGTGTCAGTGAGCTCTGAAGGAATTTTGCAAAACATTTTCTTAATAGGAACCTATGAGCAAATAGGAACGACCATGTCAAATTTCAAACCCGTAGGCTCTACGGTCATTTTGAAGTCATGATGGTGGAGCCCTAAAGGACATAACAAACTATTTTAGAGAAACTGTTTCTTAGTGAACATCTATTAGCAAAGCAGAACGTAAACGTTTAATTACAACCCTATAGGATTATGGTAATTTTTAGGATTTGTGGGTAGCCATAAAGGACACTTGCAAAATCGTTTCTTATTGAATTCCTACGAGCAAGAAATTGATGTCAAATTTCAATCCTGGAGGCCCTAAAGTAATTTTGAAGTTCTGTGTTCTTGTGTTCTGTGTTCTTGTGTTCTTGTGTTCTGTGTTCTTCATAAACAGCTGTTTATAAAATCTATATATTAATACGCAAACATGTTTCATTTCCTCCTTTTTTCTCAGCTCGTGTGCATCATAGGATAAATCCGCGCATACCGTTAAAAAGGTATAGTCCTGTAGATGAGCAGAACGGGGCCTACGAAAGAATCACATTCTAATTCGCATCGGACTCCAGGGCTACGAACCATAGGCTTTCAAAGTTCCAAAGTTAATCTTATGGAGAAAGAAGAATTGAATGAATCATTAGACAGCTGTTGTAAAAACAACTGCTAGAAAATTAGGAAGAACAGATGTTTTAGTTCTCAAATGTTTTTAAGCTTCTTGGGTCCAGATAAACTGAAATTTTGATCGAATTTCGATCAGGAGGCGATCTCTAGTTAATCTACTAGGAATACGCTCCGATGTCCGTCCCGTACGAGAATTTTTACTCACTTTTTAAGTTATTAGGTGACGCTTTTTATGATTCTTTTTTTTTAGGGAGAGGTGAGAAAAATACATTACGCACACAGGTGGCAAGCCTGTAGTGTGGGGCTCCCCTAAAAAACGGGTTTACCTACTAAAAAACCTCCTCTACTCTTTAGGATTCTAACCTGGAATTGTTTATCACATTACGTCAGGCTAGGCCTAAATTTGGCTTACGCCCGTGGGGCTCACTCCTTATCCAGCCACTCGATCAAGGGATCTGGGCCACTTCGCGGTCCAGATCGGGTTTCTTTTCCAGGAGGATGCCCCGGACGAACTGTGATAAACAATCCCAGTTGTCCTCATCCTCCAAGATCTTTTGGCAGACCGAGTCCACCGAAAATGCACAAAAAATTTGTGTGGCCTTCAGGCGGGACCCTTCCCAACGGGGGCAGCGGAAGAATGTGTGTTCCGCATCGTTAGGAACGCCCGGGCAATAAATGCAGTCCGGTGAACCGGTCTTGCCCATCCGGTTCAGGTTCGACCGAAAATAGCCGTGAATTGTCAAGAATTGGCCGCCGTTCCACCCATGGTTGGACGTGCTTAATAAGTCGCGCAGTCCATCGTCCTAGGGTGTCGTGCTCCCAGCTGTGTTGCCACTGCTGGAAGGTTCGGGAGCGCTCTTCTGTTCTTGCCGTGTCCTTGCCAATCTCGCCTTGTCTCTGATACATTGCCTTCCTCTCTCCTACATAGAGCTTGACAGGGATAACTCCGGCGACCACCAGGACGGCAGGCTCGGACACTGTCCGGTAGGCGGAACACACCCCGAGCGCCGCTCGACGTTGAACTCGGGCGAGTCGCAACCTGTACTACTCTTTATCGAGAGCGTCTGCCCACACCTCTGCTCCATAAAGAAGCACGAACTGAACCGCGGACATCAACAGACGTCTTCTTCTGGATCGTGGAACCCCGACATTGGCCATCAGCCTACTAAGGTAAGTGACTACCTTAGCGACCTTGTCCGCCGTACGGAAGATCTGATCCCTCCAGCTTAACTTGGTGTCCACCATAATCCCGAAGTACTTAGCAGCACGAGTTGATTGGACCACCTCCCTTCCCACTCGGAACAGAACGACGGTGTCTATCCTCTTCTTCGTAAGGATCACAATCTCCGTCTTACGGAGAGCAAGCGAGAGACCGTGATCGGACATCCATGTGTTGACCACACGCATGACTCGGTTCAACTTTAATTGGGCCAGCTCAACGTTGCGTGCGACAATGAGAGCTGCGACATCATCGGCGTACCCAACCAAAGTGGTTTCCTCAGGCATCTCCGACCTCAGGAGGCTGTCATAGGCAACGTTCCAGACTTCCTGGCCGAGTATTGAATCTTGCGCGGCACCAGAAGTGACTTCCATCGTCCACTTTCTGTCCCTTGTAAAATAAGGCTTTGAGAGCGGAGATAATCCTCGATGAGTCGCAACAGATATGCAGGAACGCGAAAGGTGTTGCGAAGCGCATCCAACATATCGATCCACCTCGCCGAGTTAAAGGCATTCTTGACATAAGCGTAACAAGAAGCACTACTCAGCGAGGGAAATGGTTGTGGCTCTCGGCTCTCTTCACAGCTCTCCATGGACTTCGGTGATAGCGTCAATCGTTGACCGTCCCTTTATGAAGCCATACTGACGGGGGCATGAGTCCGTGGCAGCTTCCACGGCAGAGGTCAGGCGGGAACGGATCAGCTTCTCGAACAGCTTCCCAGCCGTGTCCAACGTGTAGAAAGGCCTGTGGGACGACAACAGCTCGGGATCACCTTTGCACTTGCTGATCAGTACAAGTCTTGCGGTTTTCCATAAGGGAGCCGGAAACACCCCTTCTACCAAACAGGCGTCGTATATTCTCAACAACAAGTCAGCATTAATTGAAAATACTTTCTTTAAAGCCTCGCTGGGAATCCCGTCCGGGTCAGGAGCCTTGTTGTTCTTTAGGGAGAGAACGGAGGTTTTTCATCTCCTCGAATGTGAAGAGTGGAACGTCATCTAACCGTCCAAAGTCAACCGGCGTACATCCTAGGCCTAGCCTACAAATAAATACATACAAAGAATGATTTTAGCTAAGACCTCAAAACAAGCAAGTAACTTAATAATAATTATGCTTACAATATTAAAGGTAAATATATTGTAGAGCGAAAAAAAACAATACAATTTAAAATCCATGATTGCAAATTAATAAAAATCAAGTAATGTAAGTATTGTAGAATTACGCTTACTTAACACTTAATGCATATTTTGTTACCTGAGACACAGGCTACAATGGCACAACACATTCTAATTAGTTGTTCAATTTAAATCTTTCTCCCAAATAGATATTAGTTGTATCCCATAAATTAGTTAATCGCATAATTCCGTACGACAGCAATTCATTCTACATCAACATGCCTATCTTTTGGTATAATTAATTTATAACTTCAACAAGTAAACATCAGTGTTGATCTATTTAATTTAACAAATAGGTCTGTCAAAATATCAATTAAATTTGATTTAAAAACGTAACATAACGGCGAGCAGATATAAACAAGAAAAGGTTATGTTATTTTCAGCATACACAGCGTCAACTCAGCTGCAATGGGGAAATATAATTTGATGATCATAGCAACCATAGCAACTACATTAGTCAAATCATGTAGCCTAAACAACTAAAGTTCTGTCAAACATTCCGGAAAATAAGCTTTTTTAATACTTGAAAATAATTGCTCGATTATAGTTTATTACCTAGTTTAAAATACTTAAAATCTAACCTGAGAATTTCATTGAAATCAAATTAGTAATAAAAAAGCCTTTTGGGGGTCTAAAATTAGCCTAAGTGAAATTTAAAGTCGATCGTATAGAATTTTATACTCTATGTTCCATATAGTAAAAATTCAATTAATAAGCAAACATGTTTCATTTCCTTCTTTTTTCTCAGGTCATGTGCATCGTGGGATAAATCCGCGCATACCGTTAGAAATGTGTAGCCCTGTAGATGAGCAGAATCGCATTCTAATTCACATCGGACTCCAGGGCTACGCCCCACAGGCTTTCAAAGTTCCAATGTTAATCTTATGGAGAAAGGTGAATTGAATGAATCATTAGACAGCTGTTGTAAAAACAACTGCTAGAAAATTAGGAAGAACAGATGTTTTAGTTCTAAAATGTTTTTAAGCTTCTTGGGTCCAGATCAACTGAAATTTTGATCGAATTTCGATCAGGAGGCGATTTCTAGTGTTCTTTAATAGCTTTGCTACTTACAGGCTTAAAAGATTCCACATTTTAGATTTGACTACAAGATTTTGTTAAGCAAATTGTTTATTTAGTTCTCCTTTTGTGTTAAGTTAACACAATTGTTTATGTTAAGTCTGTCAGTGGATAGATTTTAACTCATGTCTTTATGTTTATCATATTTACTTAATGTTCAAAATCGTGTGTAAATAAAGTAAATTTAAAAAAATATAAAATAATATTGATATTTGTTTACACATATGTTTTGAACAATAAACAAATCATAATCTGTTGATTGTAAATACTTACTACCGTATTTTTATCCATTTATTTTTGTTATAATTAAGTCATTTAGATTCCTATAATGGTCATGTTGGCTTATAATTCTACATGTTTAACAATTATTTTATTGTTCTCACTAATATAAAAATGGACAGATGGATTTGATATACGAATGTGAAGATGCATAACTATGAACTATGAATAAATAAGTAAAGAAAGAAGGCCTAGAAGAATAAGAAAACAGGCATGGAAATAAAGTGTAACAAAAGACAAGGAAAAATATTATAAATAGTGTTTTAGTGACGGTAAAAACCCTGCTATATGATTGATTGACTAAGAGGACAATTCACGTCCAGTAGCAATTAGTACACCCAGGGATGTATTTCTAACATTACATGATAAACTCAAGTCAGAACTTGAAAGTAAGGTTCAATTAGATGTCATAAGTCCTGTGGAAGAGACCACGTTCTGGCGCTCAGCGATGGTGGTGGTACCAAAAAATAATGAGGACGTTAGACTCTGCGTGGATCTAAGAAACTTAACAACAATAACGTAAGAAGGCAAAAATTCTTATTGCCAAATTTTGAAGAAACGTCACTCGTAAATACATTCATATAACAAAAAATACAACAAAAAACACTTAACCAGATTATTAAATCTCGGATGTTTAGCAAATTAGATACAAACTCCAGATCCTGGCAAATTAAATTCTACCCTGAGTCAGCGAAACTATACCAATAAATGGTAGGGCAACTGGAATTAAATAAGTGGGAATACGGTAAACAAACGTATTATTATTATTATCTTTAGTTGTTGTAAAATCCAATAACCCTACCAAGGAATCTAAAAATAAAGAAATAATAAATAAAGTCATTATTTATTTAAGATTCCTTGAGGCCTACTATATTGTAAACCATATAATAGTTGGTAATATAAATTACTGCATTTACAAACTTATAAACTATTTATTATTGTTATATAACTGTTCACATTGCTAAAGAAATGGAAAAATTTAATTTAATATTGTGTCGTCAGGAATAAATTATGTTTATGAATTAATGCATGAACAGGAATTCTGTTATGTATTATGTTTTGTTATGAATTATGTTTTATAATCTTTGTAATTATTCAAATTTATGATAAAACATCAGATTCATGAGTAATCACAAACAAAAGTAACCGTCATTTTTTACGGGCTGTTTGCTAGTAATAAGATAAAAACCAACAATTGATTAGGTGAAAAGAGATGAATCAAATATTGTTTAAATATAATATTTATTAATAAAAAATAAGATGTTCACAAATACTAAGGACTTACCAAGTTCTAGTACATAAAAACAATCATCTTGGATTAAGTAGAACCTGGATATCTTATACACGATAACTTGTCAACTTGATAAGTTGTAATAAAAGTTTCTTGTCATTCAGACAGTTAAACTGCTAATTCAGAGGGGTACAAATACCAAACTAAAACAATCATATAAAGCGGATAAACTTAACAATTCTTAATAAAACTAAACAAAGTATAGAAACAATAGTGTTTGAGTGTAAAAATATACTTAACAATAATATCACAAAACACAATATACTTAGCACAAAGTAGTATTGTCATGACTGGATCGTCGGGCATAACATAAAATCATATCTGAGGCCCAACCATCGAAACACGTAGAAAATGAACCACAGCGAGTAAAACACTAAAAGTGGACACCACTTAAGTAATACAGTAATGAGTATTATGGTTTTCGTTATACTATTGCAGTTTTAAATCTTACATCAAATATCAAGTGTTTCAAAAAATACTTTAAGAGAGAACCTACCGCTGTAGTGCAAATTTATAACAGACTACACACAATTAGGCCAGTTTCCTATATCTGAATCTCACTCACACAAGCACTGGTTTATTAAAATGACTGCCTTCACAGAACCTGGCAGTAGTACGCGTGTATTTTGGTTTAAACACAAAAACTTCGGAAGAATCAAGTTTCTACTAAATATTTACGCCACTCGAAACTAATTCTTGGCTTATTAGTCATCTTTAGCGTACGTGATACAGATGTAACGTTCGTCGCTGAATTTTATTATTCAAACCAAATGTAGCTATCACTCTCGGGTCCAATGAAGGCAGCCATCTTTACTCTAAAACCACTTCCGTAGGTTCAACAAAGCTCTTTTGAATCACCCGTAGTTTTCAGCCCCAGACTAGGCCGAGGGAGGGTACACGGTGTAGGTCTTGTCGTCAATGATCCTGTACTTGTCCTCCCTGAAGAGCGGGAAGTTGCCGTAGATCTGGGCCACGGCCCGCGAGAAGATCTCTATCAGCACCTTGGGCAGCGGTTCGATGTCCGCCATCTTGGCCAGCTTGTCGTAGTACTCAGCGTCCTCATCCACAGTCGTGTTGAAGTACATCTTCTTCGGCACCCGAGGGTCGACCAGCTTCCTGCTGGCGTGCTCCTCGATCTCGCGCAGCATCTCCTGGGGCGACGGCAGGATCGAGGGGTCCAGCAGCGTCTTGACGAAGAACCGCACCTAAAATGACAAAATGTTATACTTTCATAGGATAATGTGCCTTATAGGGGAAACTCCCTCGATAAGCTGTTAATAAAAAGGCACTAGCTGAATACGCATAGTCTCAAGAGTTACATGGAAGAGGAGTTGACGTTCAATGATAAAGAAGACAGATTTTTAATACTAACGCTTTCTTATGGGATACCTTAATGCTATTTATATTGAAGGTACCTATTTATTTCCAGTCGCTAATGCTAATGTTTTCCTGAGTCGTCGAGTGCCTAAGGCTTTGATTTAAAACCCTCTTCCACAACCCTGCAATTTGCAAAAAAACTTAAAACTTTCATGGAAAATTTACAAGAATTATGAATATGCTACTTTTTGGTGGGTACTACTATATGAATCAACTACAAAAGTTGCAAATGCAAAAAATATTTGAAATAAGTGTTATTGAACATTTTAATAACAATTAAAGAAAATGAACACAGTACAGTAGTGTCAGTAGAATAAAATTATCGAGGAAAGATAGGAATTAGGTATACAATAGTTTTGTCCAAATTCACGTTATAAAATAAATGTGTTGAATAAATATTGTAACTATTTAAATTTTTGAATTGATGTTTTGTAGAAACAACGACTGTGGTATAAATAATATTGTTGGATTCGTACTATTTTCCTACAATTCCTTCTCCTTCTAGGGGTTTACTAAAGCCAAATCCAAAAACTTACTACTCGAAATAAAAATGTAAAGGTAATGCGATAAACAAACATGGAAACTGGGGTGAATAAGAAGCTTTGGAAAATATGCTAACGATTCGTCGGAAATTTTTTCTATAGCAACAACATTTCTCATTATCATCAGGTTTTCATTTCTACCTCTTCCGCATATTTACCTGGATGTCGAAGGTAGGGAACTGCATGGACATGCAGAGGTTGCCAAGTATACACATGGTAGGGTGGTTGGCGTTGATGAAGTACTTGTATAGAGGATACACCAAGCCGTCGTCCTCTCTGATGCCACACGACTTGTCCATGAAGGTGTAGTTACACTTGAAACCTGCCAAGAGTAATAAGTGATGAATAATAATCGGTACATCTGTTCAACTTGTAATGTTTATAACTGTTGGCAAATTATACTTTCACTGTTCATTTTGAAATCTTACGAATAAATATCATACCGGGTGTTCACAAAGTCTTGCCCTTATCCATAGCTTTGCTGTACGGACACCATTATTAGACACGCATGTTGAATTTTTGTTTCTAAGGGAATTTAATCTACTTTCCATTAATTTGTTAACACCTAAACTCAGCTGATTGACAACAATGCAGTTTACTTTTAATGCACTACGAAAACCAATCGTGACGGCCAGAATAAATTGCCACCTCGTTCACCACACTTGACCTCTCTGGATTTCTTTATATAGGGATTGTAAAAGATTTGGTTTATTCCTCTTAGTTCCTAATTTATAAACTCTAAAACAGAGAAAAAATCCTTCAACGTCTATTGCTAAGGAAATGTTAAATAAAATATAAAAAACAATTGTTAGTTTAGAAAAAAAAGGTTGTCTAGAAGATTTAAAGGTAACCAATAGAAGGTAACCCATAGGTAACCAATAGAAGGTAACCCATAGGTAACCTATAGAAGTGTAGCCTATTGACTCTGTGGATAGCTGTAAAAAAGCTTAAGAAGTCACTTGTTAAAACTGAAAATAGAACTTTATCTTTCCACAATTTTTTCATACTACGGTATAAAAAAACCTGGTATATTTCTTATATTCAGTTTTTTTATTGTGATACCGTATTACACCGTAATTGAAAAGTCACTGACAATTAATTTTTGTTACTCCCTGGAAACTACACCTATATGGTTTAAGACTAAAAAAATATGTAAAGAGAGATAATTTTATTTTACTAATTCGTTGATTCTGTTTAAAGAGTTGGTAGATTGATGCTATGCTATTTTTGCAAAATTGGGTTCTAAATTCTAGATCTAAATGACATGATTTGTTATTTGTAGGTGGGTGTATACTTAGAAAATGCCCAATAATTAGAAATTGAATAAAACTAATCAATACATGATGTTTGCAAACCAGTTGTGCAATTTCTATAATGTTGGAGAGCATAATATGGTAGTAATAGTTTATGTCTTACACCGTAAAATCTGGTTTCCAAACATCGTATGCTGTTGCAAATATCGCCGATACCCACAATATTTAATTTTGCAGTCATTGAAAATAATTAATTTATCCTGGTTTAAGCTAGATTTTCAACAAAACCAAACCATCATTAAATGAGTCACCCATCATTCACTATATTGTTTATTTGTATAAAATGCATAGTTTCCAAGTCATAACAAAAATAAAGCAGTCACTTATATCATTCTGAAAATTAATTTGACTTAAATCTGAATAGACTTAGGAACAATTAATAATAATTATGTTTCAAGGGTTATTTTACGTTTGAAAGTGGCACTGACCTGTGCAGTAGACCACGGCGTCGACCTTCTCCACGCTGCCGTCCTTGAACTCCGCAGAGTCCTTGGTCAGTCTGGCCACGTCGGTTTTGAAGATCACGTTATCTGTCAGGGTGAGGTTTTTCTCTTCGAATCTGTCAGAGTGGTGAGACAGAAACACCTAAGACGAGAAAGAAAACTGTTTTAGTTTTGAACCGACTTAAAATGTGTAGGTCTAAATAATGAAACAAACTGTATAAAAACAATTTAAAAAGGTTTCATACACTTATATAAAAATTTTACTGTGGCCATTTTACTCCTTGAACAAGTAGTAAATTCTCTTTTTGTTTCAGGACGAAAAAGTCAACAAAAATAAAGTAGCTCAATTGCGTCTAAAAATACAATTCAAGTTTAAAGTCATTAAAATGTCAAAAATATCTTTTACGTTGTAAAAATAATTATTGAATAGAATATTATACTCAGGAATAGATTAACTCGGCTTAAAATGGTAACGAATATTGAATCCTGTAACTCTTCAATGATGTTTTGGTCAATGGAAAGTTTTTATTTCTTCCTAGCTGTAAAAATATTTCACCACACCGTTTTACCAAGATGTTGAAACAAATATTACTTTTACACTAGCTAACTGAGCCTGCTCAATGTCTGAAGTGGTACATGAAATGTAAGCTTATATAAAGATCACTTTTCATACTTACTTTTTAGCAGGCTTCGAGTTTAACCACCTAAGTAGTCGGCCTGTGAGGGCCATTTCTGAATCCACTGTGTGGCAAATACACAACTACGTCACCATTTACTAACAGACATGCACAGTTATTCAAGCAGAGAGGTGAAGGTTGAACAACCTCATGTCATCTCTAATCTACATTAGCCAGCTGTTCAACAGTCCTGGTGAGCCAGAAGGGTCGTGGCGACCCTATGAGTCCACTGCAATGATCCATTTACCTTAGAGGCCTCAGGCCTCGATGTCCGCACTTACGATTCCTGCCTTCACCTTCGCTTGTAGCCTTGGTGAAAGCTAAGAACATAAAGCATAAGTTTAAAATACCAGAGTTTTCTTACAGTAACATTCTCCGTTAAGAGGTTTCCATTAACTCAGTAAGCCTAATATTCTTCGATAATTTTAAACTACGCTTAAAAAGGAAAATTCTTTATTATAAACTCGCTTAACAAAGCAATTTTTTACAAAAAAGTTCGATACAGTCGCTTTAACGGCCAGTTCAGCCAACTGTTACTATTTTTTTATTGAAGTTCAGTATAACTTTACATACATAAAAAAAAATTTTCTTGACAACGAAATGAGAATCAAATTAGTAATACAGTATAAATCAAAGTTTCATTAAAATAGACCTTTTGCAGTTAATATGTTTTGTGTGAGACTAAATAAACGTTTTATATAAATTTCTTTAAAAAATCTACTATAATTTTTTTGGAGCTTACAGTCTACACCTAAAAAGTTTTTTTTAAAAGAAATTGCAGTATCAAGCATTTTGAGTGTACGCTCATTTCAGCATTCCTCCGAACTCCTGTTTTGGAATAGTTTGGTTTGTTAATTTATCTAGCTCTCAGATTTTCACACTTTTTGCAGTTTTTTAAGCACTTTTTCAGTTGCATTATTACAGCGTGTACCTAAAAAGCTCTAAGAAATTCTTTACATTTATTAGTTACTACACACATACAATATTTTATGGAAAATAATTTATAGGTTTTGACGTAAGACCTATCTTTCCAAACATTTGTACGAAGACCACTTTATTGACTTTTATACATTGTGAAAAAGTTAAGGAACGTCAAATTTTTGAACCATTTTAGATGAATAATGAAACTTTGTACATGTACACGTATAAGAAATTTAATTCCACTGTTTTAGACGTGTAGACATGTTTTACCTTTCCAAGGGTATGAATAAAATCTTAAATGTTAACATAGGCCAATAATGTGCATCAAATTAAAGGTCCCTCCCTATCAATATAGAACAATGCCTGACCTTAAAAGGATGACCGAGTCAAAAATATTAGGCAATCAAACTTTGCATCATATTGTCAACAACAAAACAAAAATGCAATAACTTTCTTTTTAGAGGAAAGGGTTGTGGCAAATTGCTCAGAATGCAAAGCACTTTAAAATTATGTAACATATGTAGGCCAACAAGATATTTCCCAACACTTCTTTAGGGGACGTCCATAATGGGAAGTCGTAAGGAAAACTGTATTGACTTATGTCATAAGATACATAATTGTAAAGGTCTTTGTACTCTGATCAATTTGCCACACACGATACAATAGAGAGTTATTGCATTTGTTTTGTTTTCGGCAAAATTTTATAATTTTATTGCAAAGTTTGATTGCTCGCAATTGTTGACTAAGTCATGCTTTTAAGGTCGCGTTTGAAGTATTGATCTCTATTAATGAGCCTTTAATTTAAAATGCATGTTGATTTATGCTTTTGTTTAAGATTTTCCTCGGACTCCCCAATACACTACTGCAAAAGTAGATTAAAATGTCTTATATTCATTTATAAAGTTTCATTATTTGGAATAAATTAGTTCAAAAATTATTAAGTTCTGGGAACTTTTTCCACATTGAATATAAAACAGTCTGAGCTACTACCGTCTCGGCCTACCCTCCTACACAACGATCCTCGGCAGCCTGAGGCTATCGTTACCTTGGCGGCGCACTTGGAGATGTGGTTGGTGAGGTCCAGGGCGGAGGCCCCGCCCCCGATGATGACCACGTGCTGCCCGGTGAAGGGTTCCGGCACCCGGTAGTCGTGGCTGTGCATCACCGAGCCCAGGAACCCCTCCGCGCCCTCCACCTTCGGGTAGTACGGCCTGTTGTTTAGCCTGCCGACATGGGAGGAGTCGTTGAAAAGCAGGACATGCGATGCAAAAAGTGCCATGCGTTCCTAACTCCTAAATGAATGAAATCTTAGTATAGCTAAACTAGAAGAATAGGCCTACTTGGTGATCATGTTTAAGAGGAAAATTTAGGTTTGGACGGTAAGTCTGAACGGGCCTTAAGCAAATGACATTAGTTCCTGCGCTCTATCTAAACTAAAAGTATTTTTCATCGTTATTGATGAAGGAGATTAATGTGCCTTGGGTATAACAACTTCCATTCTCTAGGCTCAACTGTTGGTGATGTTATTTAAGAAAATGGGCAATTGCTGGAAAACCAACATTCACACATTGAGCCTACACATAAAAAAAATTATTTAGTACGTTATAATCAATAAGTTTTACTCAAAACACATGTATTCGCAATGCTAAAGCTGGTTGGTCTGCGTTGCGATTTTAAAAAGACAGCGCTCTCAAGAGTCTTGATGAGTTAATGTTTATAGTTACTACATAGTTGAAGATGAAGAAAATATAGCTTAGATTCCGTCATTGTACTTGTAAATAGCTGTTAAATATGGCGTGTAGGCCTATTCAAAACAAGTTAAAAAACTTTAGAAATATTTCTTGCCCTGTGTTTCCCCAATTTATTCCCCAATTTATTAGCCTACAATTCGAGAACCATTTAAATTCTTTTAACGGACCAGATTTAGTTTTACAGTGTATCTAGACTCTTATTGATACGACACGATTTTTATCGGCAGGTTTTAGCCATACTGACTCTGTACAAAGTAATCTTTGTTCGACCCCTTACATAACTGATACGATGGTCTTCGTGTTCAATAATCGCTTAACAATAACTTTTATCGAGGTTTACCATGATAAACTTCGCCCCGAGGTCAGTGCTAGAAGTTTCACGTTGTGCTTGATCCTGGAAAGTTCCATTTGTTTCCAGTTAACCAGCAATGTATTTTTTTGCTAAGTTGAATGCAGGAAAACTAAATGCACAGGAAAACCATTATATTACATTATAAACAACCTTTATTTTTCTCTATGGCTCTATAAACAACCATAACTTTAATTATAATTATAAGAGAGAGCCACATTTGTGAACACGTGTTAAAGTTATCAGTAAACTGAGTAAAAAATTCCATTACCAATGATGAAATAACTACTGAGGTCAAGCCTAAATACTTGATACAATTTAAATTAAATGAGGTCATTGGACATGGCTACAGTCGTAAAAGATAATACGGTAGAAAGTATTAAAAAGTTTCCATATTTTTTCACTCCGAAAAAAACATTTCTCATAAAATGACAACTGAATTTGGAACCGATTTAAGGTGGCGGGATGGTAAAGTGTGGAGTTCCAGCAACTAAGTGACTCATTTATGACACCTAAATAGAGCATTGAATTAAAACATGTTTATGTCGCAATGATGTGTTTTCGGAGTTAGTAATTATTTTATAAGGATGATGAAAAAAATAAATAAAAAACTTTAATCTGAAGTGTTTTTAGATCTATTAATCTACAAAAAATCGAATGTCATTAGATGTAAACTAATTAACATTATTTCTCCGATCTATGTAATAATCTCACTATCCCTATTTATTAAAAAGTGCATTTGAAGGAAAACAACAATTTCTAGAGCGCTCTTGACATAATAGGCCTAAATGACAACATACTCGAAGAAAATGTTGAGAATATGACGAGATTAAATTAATTGTATACAGTTTTCTTGTCATATTATCAAATACCCCCGTCGCAGCAAACCTGCGTACTTAGCGAATTGCCAAAGGAATTTGAGATTTTGTATTTTCCCCATAAACACCATAGAACACCATGTAGGTTTGTTGCCATGGGATGTTGTTATCAAATGTTAGTTGTTAGGAAGTATAATGGTTAGTTAAGGTAAATATCTAATTGTATCAATATTCGTCACTTTTAATTATTCCCATAAACCCCATGGGGGTGAGTATGTAGGTTTGCCAAAATATGGGTGTTGTAAGCAAATATAAGTTAAACCCTGCCTAGTGAATGCACATAACAAATTTTATCAAGTTATGCCATTAAATAAGCGAGATACAGGATTTAGTTGATTTCCCATAAGATTAACATGGAAAACCTATTTTTGGCTTTTCTTCGTAACCCGTTCAAGCCAAGTTGAAATTTCAAAATACTAAATTGTTTGTTTTTTAAAACTCTTTCAAATGGTTTCAGTTAAAATTGTCGAATTTTGAAAATGGAGGTCCAAAAATGCAAAAAACTCATTTTTACCCCATTGAAATCCGTGAATATTTCAGACTTTAAGGCACCGTATCAGCGTTATTATTATTTCAACGAAGAATATTATATATGCAATCGATGCACAATTTTAAGGGCTACAATTCTTGTAAGGACTAAAAATATCATAATTGTGATATTAACGCCGTAAATTCCAAAAAACCAAAATAACTTCCCAAAATGTTGACGAAATATTAAATTTAAGTGCACATATTGAACCTTAAAACATGATTTATACCACCAAATATGGTATTTCCTTGTACGGTATTTAATTGTGAACAATATAAACGTTTTTGGGTTAATCTAAGTGGTGTGGGCTTTATGGAAATCCCATTTTAGTAAACTCTTACACTTTAATCAACGTTTTCCGCCATTTTCCAAAATGGCGGATGTTCCTGTTGTGGGAAAAGTTGGGAATTTTTACCAAATGATCAGGGACACATACCAAACTCATTCCACTAGGTCTCGTTACCCGGCCAATTTTGTCTAGGTCAAGGCCATATTTTGGCCCCGGACTATATGTACATGGCTCACCCGTTGCAGATGAACAACGCGTCGAACGTGTACACGGCCTCCCTCCGGTTGGGAAGGTCCATCACGGCCACCTCCCACGTGTCGCCCTTGCGGGATATCCTCTTGACGTGGTGGTTGAACTGAAAAAAACATGCCGACTGTCAATTTGGAGGGTATATTTCCAACATAAAAATAAATCTGAAGACGAGTGAGCTAAGGGAACGAGCCCATCCAAATAGTGATCAGCATTCGCGGATTTACCACTAGGCCTACTAGGCCCTGGCCTAGGGCCGCGGGCTGCAGGGGGGCCGCACGGAGTCCCAAATATACATATATTTTTTAAGAATGTTCTTGCACGGTAAAGATGAACATAACATATTTGAGCCCTGATTTTTTTTTTAGCAGACTGTTGTAGTTGAAAAAAGTGAATTCACAACACAACAGATAGACTTTGGTGAAGCCATTGTGGAGTCTGCCGTTTTCCATGTCATTTTCGAGTGATCATGAGCTACCTGTGACCTGTAGGTTAAGTCACATTCATATCGGTGGCAACACTGGGTGAGGGCGCGGCGGTCCCTTTGGGCTTTTTATTAAAACTAACTGAAGTCACCTAGCTCTCGGTGTCGAAAAAGTGCTCCGCTTTCCCATTGATATTTTTTGGTTGCCAGTTTGCTATTGGTGAGACTCTGTCAAAACGCAAAATATAGACGATATTAAAATTAATGTTAGTTTAATTTAAAGATTTTCTAAAACCATTATCATTTTGTGAAAGTATAAAAATTCTGAATGCAACACATTTGTACCATTATAGTAATATTAACAAAGTACGACGAGCTCGTTCTCAGGGATCAGAGTGTACACATACAATTACACTTTACTCGTACCAGAGCATGGGGGAGAAATTAAGGACGATTTTAGCTTAATTTGATCATTTTATTATCATACTTCGGTCAGTGATGGGTGGGGGGCCACAGAAAAGTTGGCCTATAGGGCCCCAACCTTCGTAAATCCGCCACTGGTGATCAGGTAATCTTGATGGCACTTTTGAAGAAGTAAACGAGTTGCTGATGAATATTGTCCAACGTTATTCGCTGTGATAGTATAAATACAGAAATAATATCAACAAAAAAAATTTAATTCCACGGACAATTACGGGAACTTACAGGATAAATTTATATTGGCATGCTGGGTGATAATTTTACCTGGGATCCCGTTGGTAAATATTTAAATAAAATTTTTACAGAAAACTTTTAAATAGTTACCTCACTTCGTCTTTAGAGACAATTCAAATATCAATTTTAATTTTGTAAATTATTATAAAAATCCCGAAACAATTGTCAAAGGCGAAAATTGCTTAATTTTCTGGTTGAAACCGACGATTTCCAACATTAAAAATGAGAGAAATTGCTTGCTTTTATGAATTAAATTAGTATAAAATGACAATTTTTAAAATCTCGTATTTTCTTTTTGATTTTAAGCAGCCGTTTCAGAGAAAATTGATGGCCAATTTTTTCTCATTTAATTCTCAAGGGAGAAAAAACTTACACTAATTTTATATTTTAAATAGTTAGGTTTAGGAAAAATACCAAGAAATAAAAAGTCTTAAAATCATATTTATATTCTAATACCATCATCAAAATTGTGTGTTTGTTTTTGAAATTTTAAATTTGGTCGTCATATTGAAAAATAACGGAAGAATAAAAAAGTCAAATTCATATTTGTTATGGTCTCCAAACACGATTTGATGTCCCTCAATAAAAGTTTTCTGTGAATATTGTATTTTTGGATTTATCAACAGTAGCGCAGTTAAAATTATCACCCTGTAAAAAATCATGTCTTATTTTTCACGGGGAATCATTATACGATGTTTGTTATAAAAAAAACCCCTATCTATTGGGTTTTACAAATCTATTAGGTGGGACTGGTCTTGATGGGGGGACGACTGGGAAAATCCTCTTTTCGCCCTACAAACCTCCAAAATGTCCATGTTTTCTTTTTTTGCCATTTTTTGAAGCTACTGATTGAACAACATCAGCTGATAACTGTAGATATAAACCAACGTGTTACATGCATTGATATGAATAAAAACAACTGGATCGCTAAAACTTTGTTGCGAAAACAAGCCGTTACTCCTACCACTATAAGGTAAACCAAAGAATGAAAAAATAAATAAATAAGAAGAAGAATTCAGTGGACGATAACGATTAAATCCGATATGAAAGCGGCGGTTGCGGTATCACATTAAAGAGGTGGGATAAGCCAGCTCGCTCCTAGCGCTATTCGAAATCTCAGTTGGCGATCCAGTTGTCTTATTCATACCTATGATTACACCTTTGCTCCATTAAATTGAAACCGGATTGCACCACCCTTCGGCCTGGCAAGTGAGAGAAAGCAAACGAGCTCGTCTTACAAGGTTTACAAGTTTACAACCACCACCTACCACCGATCATTTGCTCGGTCCCCACGATACTGAAAATAAATCAAGACTTGTTCATTATACAATAACCTATTGCAACACCCGCAAACATGGTTGGAGAAGATCTACCTTGCACACACTCCGCACGTTGAACATCTCGGCGTAGTCTCTCAGGTACTGTAGAATTTCATGGGATGTCAGGTAAGACTCCTCCGTCTCCTTGTGATCGAGCTCAGGAAATTTTACAACATCCTTTGGAACATTTGTTCTGCAAATAAAGGGTCGAAGTTTAAATTATTGGTTTTCATACAATAATTAACTGCTTGCTCATAAATGTTAAAATAGGTCCTTTTACATTAAAATATGACACACATATGTAATCTCCTGTGTCCTTGTTGATTTATGAGCTTCACATTTGTTGCAGGTAGAAAAATAATGAAATACATTCTCAAACTATGTTTTAAGTTAAGTGCTTGAACTGTTTCAATATTCAAGTTCTGACATTCACTTATTCAGTCTACATGAGGTCTACATAATTTAAATAAATAATAAGATCAATGAAATTTTTTAACATCAATTCCTCAAAGTATTCAGTATGAAACAGGCAGGAATTTGTCTGAATAAGTTCATAAAATGAAAATGGAAGCTATATGGACAATCGATGCGCGTAATACAAACGACGAGAGACAGAGCTTTGGAACAATCGAGAAACGAAGTTTTTTTGTTATCAAAAGCTAAATACCAAAACAGCTGCCGCTCCTAATCAAAATAAAACCAGATAACAAGGACAACAATTATTCTGACTTTGGAAGGAGGCCACAGACAGCAAATGTTTGTAATTAGGTACTGATAAGACTGTTTAAATATTTAGTTATATCATAGGGAATTATCAAAAGAAAACTGGTAATTTCTAGAAATTTAGGTGCCTTAAGCATTTGTTCATTGAAATTACATTTAAATTTCAGCTTTTTATACTTTTTTCCTTTTACGCCTAGTCATTAAGAAGAACACGTCTTCCGACCTTGTAATATTCGAAGAACCACTCTTTCCCTTCTTCCATGGATCCATTAAGATAATGGAGATAAATGTTTATTGTTTTGGTTTCTGTATTTACGATACCGCTAACCGATTAGGGAAAGACTTACAGTTCATGACGTGACAAGGTTGGTTTTAGCAGTTCTACTAAAAATGGTCAGTCCAAAAGCACTGACAAATGGTCTAATGACAGTGAAAACAAAATATTGTCATTCTTTCTGTCGAATTCTCGTCCCTTAAGCCCACAAGCGAAATTTTGAGCTACACGAACTTGCTCGTCCCTGACACTGAAGAAATATACAACACATCAACGTTGAGTGCTCCAAATTTAGTAAAGAAAGAACTTCACTTTTTAAGAAACTTAGAAATGATATCATTGATATTGCTGTTGATGTTAAAGAGGTTTTAACAATTGGGAAAATGCATCTATGACGTGATCTAGTGGTCTTACTAACACAAGTTTTCAACAATTACAATTTAAAGTTGTAATCAAACTTTGTGTCCTACATTGTGTTAGCGAACTCCAAAGGAAAGGTTTATACAGTTTGTGTAAATTTGTATAATTTTTCATTTAGTTTAGTTTCCCTATTGCAAAGCTTCATGATAAAATTTAAGCCATAATAAAAGAAGAAAAAATCCCTTATAGGACTTAGAGACAGATTTATTCATAAAATAAAATGAAATAAATAATCAGCGTTAATCTCAACCCTGATTATGATCTTTAACACATCTTAATAAGTGGGGATTGACAGATTTGATTCGAATTCTATCTCCCGTGAACTATTGATTTCCATGCAATACCGCTCCCTCCAATTACAAAAGTACTAATTTTAGCAAGGAATGGGCGATAAATATTTTGTTTTTAAGTTCTTTTTTGCTTGTCATGTTTTGCACAAGAGATCTTTTTGGACATTACCAAAGCAACGTTAAGAGGTGATGAAAAGGCTCCACAATAAACGTCATGCAGTGTTTCGCCTGCTCCCATTTTATGCCTTAATTTAAAATCCGATAAAAGTAAGAGACGTTTTAAATAAAAGATAAAGTCTTAGACTATTTGATTCGCTTTTGGATTTAAAAAATATATATTTTGAATCCAAGCTAAATTATAATGGTCAAAATTTGAATAAACTTTGAACAAAAACTAATGAAATAGTAATTTTTAAATTTTATGTAAAACCTCTCTCACTTTTATCGGACTTCAAATAAAGGCAAAAAATGGGAAGAGGCAAAGCGCTGCATGATGTATTTTTACCCGGGAGACCTCAGAATGGTCCCGCAACAATGCGAACCGTATTCCGGTGGTTACCATAATGGCCATTTGACTGCGCAGGCTCTATCCCTTTAACCCCCTCTTAACAGCGCTTCATCCCCCGCTTCAACCCCGTCTTCAGGTTTAAACACCTGTTCCCGTCCTACCTGAGGTCGCGGTACATGCTGGTGTGTATGGGGATGCCATACTGGTCGGTGCCGCTCTCCTCCGTGTACTGCCAGGTGCCTCCTATGTCGTCGCTCTGCTCGAACACCGTGCACGCCATGTGGTTGGCCAGGCAGTGCCTAGCGGCGCACAGCCCCGCCGGGCCTGCTCCCACCACTCCCACTCGCAACTTGGTAGCAGCCATGTTAGTCCGGTCGAGGTGTAGTCTCTCGCGCTCTCACTGAGTCTGACGCGTGGCGTCGCCTCGCTCCTTATATACCCTCGAGTAGTGGGAAAAAGCCACTTCTAAACCGGAAGTGACGTCAGCTGCCAGGGCAGCTGCAGGGGTCAGATGGTGTCAGTTGCCAGGGCAGCTGCAGGGTGCAGATGGCGAGAGCATATGCCCTGAATTTGAAGTAGAATTGGGCATGAATTAATAGTTAATTCAAAACTGAAATTTAACAGTTATAACTGGGGCTTGGAAAGTATGTCAAGGTCATCCAGAGTAAGTTTTAAAAAAGCCTATCCAACTACCACCAGAAATAGTTCAAAGTTGAACTAGTTGGTGATAGTGGGATAGGTTGAAGTAACTTTTGAATTTTATTTGTGAACATACAATTAATGTGCAACAGCAGAGTTTAAACAAGTTGAACTTTTGTGATGAACTACAGAGTTGTAAATGCAAACACCAACGACGATGAGAAGGTAAACGCAGAGTCCCCAGATGATGTATTTGAAAAGCTTGAACAAACGTAACATTTCGAGTTGGTTTTCCCGTTCCATTTCCAATCGTTTAATTTCCAATTTCAATTTATCCTCTTCCATTCTAGTTATGAAGGGAACTTCATCCATCATATCCATCATGATTTTGTAGTGTTTGAAATTTTAAAACAAGTGATGTTGATAGTTCAAAAGTTGAAGACGGAATGAGAAGTGAAAGCGAGAAATGTTAGTTAAATAAAGAAGTGGTGGGGGGAACGAAGAATTACAAAGAAGTGGTGGGGGAAATATTTTGCTGTTCATTATTACCATCAGTAGTGTCAGATGGTGCAGGAGTTAGATTTAGTAAACTGTCTTCGTCCGAACTTTCAATCTTATCACAAATAGGACAATCGTATGTTATTTCCAAATTCATTTTGATGGTTGTAAAATTATCTACAAGTTCTTGTAAAATATTAAAAATGTCTTGTAACTCTTCCCTAGAGTTTATTTCAAAACTAGAATTCATTCGGGCCAATGGAGAGTTGTTCATTATTGGAGAGTCGGTGATGGAATGAGGATCGGCGCATAGGGAGGGGGCTTATATAATGGTGACCTTGAGCAGGCGTCTAGGGAGGGGGGCTGTCTAGGGAGGGGGCTTTTATATAGGGAACCTTGAGCATATGATTGAATAAAACGTTTAGTTCTTCTTCTCCATCTTTTAATTCAATTATTTGAACCGAAGTAGTTGTTTCATCTTCTTCACTTGATGAAGAAAACAATTCACCAGGATTTAAATATTGAACTACAATTCTGAACCATCTTATAGGATATTCGTCAATGACAGAAAGTAAGTTTTGAAACAATTCTTCCATCTCCTCCCTGTCAGTTATTATATGTTCAAATTTGATAAATTTGTTTTCCATGTTGTTAGTTAGAGTGTTGGAAGTGGAATGATTTAATATTATATAAAAATTAGAACTAGTGGTGGGGGAAATCTCAAGGTCATCCAAATGAAGTTTTAAAAAAGAGTGTAAAACTGAAATTACACATTTGATGGTTCTACAGGATCGGAATACCAATCTGACCTGTATTTACATCTTTTTATCATATGTGTACAAAAATCATCTTGATGAGAATTGGTGCGTTGACAATGAGCAAGATCTAGAGGGTGAAATTTGAAACATCTTTGAGGACAACATGTATGAAAATATCTTGATTTGTAAAATTTGAAAGTTCGCAATTCCGGTGGTGGTAGTTGTTTTGTTTTGCATTTGCAATAACAAGATCCGAAGAATTCACATTTAGTACAAGCTAACCCATCCACCATCATTGGTCCTAAATCTGTACACTGTTGTTCACAACAGTAACGAGGTTTGTACTTGTATTTTTGCTCTTCCATGTTGACGCTGCGGAGTCCAGTGAAAGAATAAGAGTGTATAGTGTTGAATAGTGAGTTTTATGTACTGTGAAAAGTGGTGGGGGTAATTTCAAGGTCATCCAAATGGAGTTTTAAAAAATTATACCTTACAAGTGTAAGGATTATTAAAATTTAGGAAGTTTGTTTTTCTTTGTTTTCTTCAGACTTTTTCTCTCTCTCCGCCTTAGCCATAGCAACAAGTTCTTCTGTTGATAATGGATGTACTTCAGGAAATTTTAAAATTAATTTAGCTTGATATCCTTCTTTAGTTAATACATCTAAATCTTGGGTCATTTGTTCAATGGTGTTGTAGTCTTTTCCATAGATTTTTCCATCAAGTTGAATCATCATTCTGTACAACATTTTCTTAAATAGGTCTTGTCGTGGTGAGAGCTGAGAAGCAAATGATTATTTATACAAGTATCACATCCTTTTTATTAACTCACATTGATCATGTGATTCTTTAGTTGTAGCTTTGTCTGTCAAAAGTTATTCAACATTGGTAATACTTTTGGAACTTGATGTTATGTTGACCAGTTGGCGATGAAGAAGTTGTAGGTTGTGTAGAAATAAATATTTCATCATCGCAATATTTTGTTTTAGTGAACATCCTTGTATTAGTAGCACTAACATCAACAGTTAAGTGATAACCACCGGTAAGTAAAACTCGCATTTCGTTAGTTAAATCTTCAAGTTGTTCAAAAGTAGTTATGGTGTTGGTATCATAAGATGCACACTTAACCTTTAGGGACATGTTGCAGTTTTATATTCAGGGATTAAGAGCGAGATGTGTACGGTATGAAAGGTAGCAGTAGACTGATGAATTTTGCAAGTACATTTCCCCTTTTATAATTATACAAAATTGGGTCAAGGTCATCCTGTGGAATTTTTAAAAAAAGCAACATATTGTAATGTACAAAGACATTACAATATGTTGCTTTTTTTATTTTTATTTTTTGTTTTGTTTTATATCATATTTATTGAAAAAACAAATACAAAGAAATATTTACAATGTTATGTACAAATTAATCAGTAGTAGGTGTTACATGAATTGTAAGTTCAGTAGAGTTGTTTCCACTGGGTCCATGTGATACCAAATAGAGTGCGCCGGGTTGAATTATACGAAGATCTTCATTTTGAAGTAGTTGTATGAAGCGCTTTGGTAAGAAGATCTGAAATTTTGCTTCATCACCAATTGTATAAGGTGCCTCGCTCAAAGTGCAATTTATAGCATCACCTACTGAAGTTTCCATTTTCTTAATAGTATGAATGATGTAGTGTTTTTCTTCTTTTAGTTCAGAACATTTCTTCGTAGGTAGAATTGATGATTTAGAATGAGCGTTGAACTGATCAACTAAACTTTGAAGTAAGTTCTGTGATGCCATATTGATGTTGTTGTTAATCTTCTTGTTAATAAGAATGTCCGTCGGAGATGTTGTCTCTTCGGAGGTTTGAGTAATACTCATGCTGTGTCATGGTAGCGCTCTCACTTTTATAATCGACACTACCCCCACCACTGACACTACCCCCACCAGTTTGTTGAAGGAAATTATTCAAGCGGTAGGCATTCTTTAAAGCGCACTGCGACCTTCGATGTTTAAAACTTTTTGATGAAATACAAAGTTCGTTGAAGTAGCATTGGAAATCTTTATCAATTATTGCATTAATCACTTCGTTGCTTGTAAATGATTGTATCCAATTTGCTTTTTCCAATCCCCTTGTGTAGATAATTTTAAACTCTTTGCAATAATGATTCATAATGTGCGGCATCATGTTATAATTAATGAAACCTTCATCCCATCTTAAGTTGTGAAAATGTTTGTTCAACCATTTGTTTGTAACTTTCGCTTTAGTTGTTAGTCTATTAAATGGTACTGGAGGTTTGAACAAATAATGATAAACTACTGATGTGTTCATGTCCAAGATTACTAATTCTTTAATAATAAAATTACCATCATTTCCTCGGAAAGCTTGAAATTCAATTATACCTCTTTTAACTTCCATTATATGTGGCGCATTAGAAAACGAAACCCGTTTATTCATGATGAAGTCTTACTAACAACTGACTTAAAAATTGAATGAGCCGATGTTTATAACAGACAGGATTGTTCTTCTTCTTTCACTTCTTGTGCCACTTCATCAATATTAAAATTGGTGTGATAGTTGTTTAATTGTCTCCACATTTCAACTTCTTGAGGTATTCTATTAAAGATTGAAGTATCCACGGGACCGTATAAAATTGGAACAAAAGGTTTTTTGTCCAATGTATCAATTAGATAGTCTTTAATTATTGCACTTGAAAATATTAGTTGTTTCAAATATCTGGTGACGGGACCGGTAGTACAACTTAAAGTATAAAATTCTTCTTTAGTGAAATATAATTTAACATTATGTGTAGTTAAATCTCTGAAGCGAACAATTTGTCCTCCACGATGTTTTACTATATCAACTTCAATATTTGATTCCAATAAACTTAATCTTGTTCTTCTTCCAAATGTGTTGTTACTTAAATAGCACTCCAAAAGATGTAAATGTTTCATGAGAGATTCCCAAGTAATTTCACTAAAAGTAACCATTTTGTTTCCATGATTTAAAATAACAATTGGTGAATAATCCATTGATTTTAAAATTCCAACTGATATACTTTTTGTCATGCATGAAGAAATTGGGTAGATAATCCGAAGAAATACTTCTGTTAAAATATTGGTTGTAATGTTAACTTCAACCTTCTTCCTTTTTACTTCTTTTTCAGCTTTTTCTTCTTCTCTCTTCTTATGTTTGTTGAATTTTAGGAACTGGTCCATTTCTCGTTCAACTTGTTTTTCTATATCTGAACTATTATCATCCATTAGAGGTGTATTTTCTTCTCCGTTAGTAGAATTCATCTTGCGAATGATGTTTCCCATACGACGGTTGAAGATAGAATGAAGTTTCTACTAATTATTTTCTCGCTTTTATATTTTTCGTAAATCCTTGAAATTTATACAATTACATAATTGTTTGTTTTGAACTTGTCTTTCACAAATGAAATTCTAACCTCAAAAATTAAAGCAGATAATTCTAACCTCAAAAATTTGCAGTTGTTGTACAATTCTTCTTAAAGTACATTCTTCACAATTCCGGTCAGCGGTGTGTAAGTAACTATTTTATCATGTAGAATTAGACAGTATGCCGAAGTTCCATCCGCTACTGGTTCTTCAAATTCCATTTCAATTTTTATATCTACACTTGATGATTTTACCGATTCATTTTGTTTTGAACAATCGATTACAATTATTGGAGCCTTGGAATAATACTGGTCAGGTGATAATAGTGGTGTATTAGTCTTTCCATAATATGACGATTGAAATCTTGCATACATATCGTATAAAATAGAAAAACGTTTTTTGCTGAACATGACATTCAAATTGTCATAGGGAAAGAATTGAGAGTTTAGGAAAACTTTACAATTCTTTATTTTACAATGATCAAATTGACCAGCATTTGCAGTAATAACATCTTTTCGCTTAGTTTGAAAACCGAGTATTATGTACCTTGCTCGTTCCAAGTAAGTTGATGTCTTGACGGTCCATGTTTGTCGTTCTGTCTGAGGTAGTGTAGGGTATTCATGAAATTCCCAACTTCGGAATGGCATCACAATATCACGGTCAGATTTCAACTTTCTCAATAATAGGATTCTATGTTCATCAGCCAATCTTACATGAGGTACTCTCCAAACAACTTTATCCAACTGTAGTTGCCATTCCAGTTTATCTTCCGTAGTTGCAGGGTCTGCAAGTATCAAGTCCTTATTAGTTGAAGATCTGAGTAATACTATTTCTTGTTTGACATTTATTATTACCCGTTTGTAATCTTCAGCGAATCCCAAAAGCAATCGTAAAGGTACATGAAAATCAAAGTGACCGTTGGAAGCTGGTGTTATAGTGTCTTTATCGGGGGCAACCCATCCGGCGGTGACTATTGAATTCTTCTCATGCGGTGTTAATGATGTTAATCCTTTCAATGTCGTTGTTAAACCAACCTTTTTTGTTGAATCAACCGTCACCCCTGATATTTCATATCTTATTTCATCAAAAAGATATGCCATCGGGTTATTTATAAAAGGAACTGTTGAAGCAGTTTTTCCATCCAATTTTAATACCCGTCCTTCAATGTACAAGTAACTTTCACACGGTAAAGTGTAAATATCTTGTTGTTGAATGGGGATCCTTATTTCATCGTTATTGTTTAATTTTGATGAAGTGTAAGGGTTGTGCGTGTGATATTCCTTCTCCCATAGTGTTTCGTCGAACGTTGGTCCTTGAGATATATCCAGGATATCCATCGCTGTTAAGTTTCAATCCAATCTTCTGTAGAAAACGAATGTTTTCCGATGTTAACTCTTCCAATGTCGAGGAGCTACTGAGCTCCCGACTCTTCCGTTGCGGTTTAAATGATAATCCCATGTTGACTTTTATGTTGCTGCTCTGATGTGTATCCGTATAGTAATTGTTTCTCCTCTAAAGTCAACACTATGACCGTCTTGATCCAATATGTTCAGTACGATGTCTGAAATGAAACTGGTGTTTAACGGTAGGTATATCAAGTTTTGTGGCTTCTCAACAATTTTAAAACCGGGAGCCACTGTTGGATAAAATGTATGTAAAATATGTTGATTAACTCCATCTCTATACGATCCGTGTATAATGTTGCACGTGACATCAATACTATTTACTTTCAATATTGTTACAGTTGAATCACCTGAATGAGTAGTTCCAGGAGTTAAGATTTTTTTTTTTGTATCTGTAAATCCAAGTAAACTGCCAATCGACTGTTCCAAGCTGACATCAATATAATATTTTGAAGTTATTTCTGCTTTTAAAGTATTATTGTTTCCTTTAACGGTGATATTGTCTTCTCCGAGTTGTTTCTGTAATAATTGGTTTATATCATCAATTTCATAAGCTCCAGTAGGAAATGTAATTATTTTCAATTCTGAGTATTTTCCTGCAGCATCCTTAGTTTCATAATAATGTAGTAAATTGTTTTTTCCTTCTGTAACATTAGGAATTGAATTGTAGGTAGTCAAATCAAGTAATGCCGCTTCCCATAATCTTTCCTTGGATAGACGCAATGCTGGGAACAGCGTACTTTTCAATGTGGATGAATTTCCACTCAGTGACACTGTATACGATGACATCTTAAAGCTGACTGACACTCTTCGCTAGAAACTCCAAACATAAATGCCCACATATTTCAGTATTGTTAGGTTGTTCTCTTTTGTAATTGTAAAAAATGTTTTTGGAGTTTCGAAAATAATGTTGCAGTTCTTTTGGCGGTGGTAGATTGCCAAAACTGTCAAAGTAGTAAATGGTTTGTCCGAGTTTTTATAGCATACCCAATGAGTGCCTGGACCATAGGTGGAATCCAAATTTACTATTCCAGTTTCATTTTTCCATATTTTAGTTGGTAATGCATCTTTCATAAAAACTCCTCGAAAGAATGGTATTTTCAAACAATTTACATAATCATTTAACTGATGATTTGTTAAGGCTTTATTTGGAATTATCAATTGATTCTTCTTATTTAGTACACACGGTATGGTCTTAGGTATAAACCTGCTCCGTTTTTTACCATTTGCCAAACAGAAGTCTTCTTTACACTTGCCTTATGAGTTCTACGACGTCCTTTTTTAATGTTTCCACCTCTTTTGGGAGCGCCTCTCTTTGCAGGTTTTCCTCTGCGACGTCTTCCACCACCTAACTTTGCTTTTGTCTTCATGGCTGTAGTTACTGCCCAAGCTGCTGCTTTTTCTGCAATATTTGCGTCACTTGATTTTACTCTTTGCCAAGCTTTTTCCGCTAGAATTTTATCTGCTATTGATCTATTTGTTGAATCTTTATACTTTGAATATGCTATATCGTGTTCTTTGCAAGCTTGATCTAATTTATTAATTCCAGGATCTCCTCTTGCTAAACGTTTTGCCAACTTAGTTCCAGGTCCACAATATTGATAACCTCCGGGCAGATGTAATTCGTATGGTAAAGCGTCTATCGCTCGATTCACAACAGCACCAATTGGAATCCGTCTGAGCAGGGATAATGCAGCTGATGTTAAACCACGTCCTCTCTTGCCGCTGTCTTGACGACGACTGAGCGATACGGTCTTCATTATGCTGTTTTATGTAACCAACGTCTTCACTCTATGAAATACTTTATGATAATGAATCCTTTTTTTTGTGTATTCCATACTTAAATATTCATAAGTTTTACTAGTATCTATCAATGATTTCATCTTTAATCCATTGGTTTCTCTGAGAATCTTCGATTTTATTGTGTTTCATCGATGCATTAATCAAATGATTATGCATATCAATAACTACATTACCTACAAGATTCATTACATACTCTACATTAGTAGCATCTTTGTTACGTGTAGGATTATCAAGATTTGTGATACGTTTACCATTACATGTATACACAGATGGATCGTTATTAGAGGTTGCTATAACTTGATTAATAGTAGCAACATCATTCGGAGCTATTCCTGCTGATATGTTAGATATTCTTTTATTTTTTCCATCAT
>JAQYXR010000468.1:0-85274 GCA_030545055.2 Neoaliturus tenellus | reverse complement strand
AGCGTTCATTACCAAAAACCGAACCCTTACCTTCACCTCCAACATCGATGATATTATTGAAGAATGCTTGGAAGAACTTATAACAAAACTTCAAGAACATGAAGGAAGAGGATCTGGATGGACTTTGTCATCAATTGAAGGTATGGATGTAAGGGTTCACAAGCATGGATATGGTTTAAGGGGTAGTAGTTTTATCCCTTTACCAAAGAAAATCAAAACACTAAATCATGTAGGAATGTGCAAAATGAAGGTAATGAATGTTTTAAGTATGCAATGTTAACCAAGTATGTTAAAGATCATCCTGAAAGAGTTGGTAGAGAGTATTACGAAAATGAACACCGCTACAACTTTCAAGGCCTCACCTACCCAGTTACATTGAAAGACATAGACAAATTTGAAAAGAAAAATCCTGGCGTTTCAGTGAATGTTTTCGGTCTGGATGATTCGAACAACGTTTATCCTTTGCGGGTAGTAAAAGTTGAGCAAAGAAACCACACTGATTTGTTACTGATCACTAAGGGTGAAATTTCACATTATGTGTGGATAAAGGACTTTGCATCCTTGATTCGAAATCAATTATCAAAACAGAGGCGTAGGTTAACAGTGTGTAAAAGATGTTTTTGTTTCACATATAAAGAAATAAGACAAGGAGGATTAGAGTGGTTGATAGAACACAAAAGACTTTGTAATGAAAATTATGAAGTGAAGATTAGTCTGCCACCACCATCTCGAGCGTGTATCCAATTTAACAAAACAGTTCACCAATATCGGATTCCAGTAGTCATCTACGCAGATTTTGAATCTACGTTAGTACCACAGGAGCTGCCGGACGGTGAAGTGACTAGAAGAACAAAATATCAGTTGCATCAACCCAACAGTTTTTGTCTAATAGTGAAATCAACCTTGTCTGAAAACCAATTGCAAAACTATGGTTTAACATCCACTCCAATACTTTACCGTGGTGAAGAAGCCGCTAAGTATTTCGTAGACCAGTTGTATGACATTGCTGAAAAGGTACAACGCTTGTATGGTAATGTCGTACCTATGGAACCTTTGAATGAGAATCAACAAGAAGAATACAATATGGCATCAAGATGTTATCTATGCGAGAAGAGCTTCAGTGAAGAAAATCCAAAAGTAAGAGATCACGATCACCTGACAGGTTTATACAGAGGAGCTGCTTGTAATTCATGCAATATAAATTACAAACTGCCCCACTTTATCCCTGTCGTGTTACACAATCTTAGCGGCTACGACTCCCACTTCATTATTCCAGAGTTAGGAAGAGATGATGGTAAAATTGATGTTCTTGCTACAACATTGGAAAAGTACATCAGTTTCTCAAAACCGTAGGTAAAATTAAACTTCGCTTTGTAGACTCTTATAGATTTATGCCATCTAGTTTGAGCAGATTGTCTGAGAATCTACGAAGAGAAGACCTAAAAGAAACCAGCAAGATTGTACCTGAAGATAAATTGGACTTAGTATTACGTAAAGGAGTATTCCCCTACGACTACATAACATCTACAGAAAAATTTGAAGAAACCAGTCTACCACCGATCGAAGCCTTCAACAGCAAATTAAACGAAAGTGAAATCTCCGTGAAGACTACAATCATGCTTGTAATGTTTGGAACCAACTAAACATTCAAACCTTAGGGGAATATTCTGACTTTTATATAAAATTGGACGTAACTCTGCTGTGCGATGTGATGGAAGAATTCCGAAACACCTGCTTCTCCGCCTATGGACTGGACCCTCTACACTCGTACACATCTCCAGGATTAGCATGGCAAGCTATGCTAAAGTCAACCAACTGTCGACTGGAACTTCTAACGGATATCGATATGGTGCTCATGATGGAATCTGGTGTACGGGGCGGTTTGACACAAGCTGTAACACGTCATGTCAAAGCCAACAACAAGTACATCCCCGGCTTCGACGAGCAACAACCATCGGTCTACCTTGGCTACTTTGACGCAAACAACCTTTATGGTTGGGCAATGTCAAATCCGCTTCCCTACGCTGACTTCAAATGGATCGACCCGGCCACCATTGGAGACATCTCACAGATTCCAAAGAATGGTCCAAAAGGCTATATTTTGGACTGTGATTTCGAATATCCAGAGCACCTTCATGACCATCACTACGACTTGCCTCTCCTAGCCAAGACTGAAGTTTCACCGACAGGAAGATGGCCAAAATTGATGATGACCTTGGAGAATAAAGATCGCTATGTGGCTCACTACTGGGTAGTTCAACAGGCTCTTGAATTGGGTCTACGTATAGTGAGAATTCATAGAGCAATTGAATTCACCAGTCTTGTTGGTTGAAACCATATATTGATTCCAACACTGCAAGAAGAGCTGCAGCGACAACAGCATTTGAAAAGGACTTCTATAAATTAATGAACAATGCCATCTTTGGGAAGACCTTGGAGAACAAAAGAAAACACAAAAATGTAAAATTAGTGAGTGATCCTAGGAAATTGGAAAAATTAGTGCAAAAACCAAATTTCGGAACATCCATGATTATAAACGAAAATCTAGTCGCTGTCAGTATGAAGAAACAACAATAGTCATGGACCGTCCGTTATACATAGGTATGTCGATTTTGGATATAAGTAAAACCCTGATGTATGATTTCCATTATAACAAAATGGTTAAACATTACGGAAGGGAAAACATTGGAGTCGCATACATGGATACGGACGCGTTTATCTACTGGATAAAGACTTTGGACATGTATGAAGACCTAAGGACTTTTCCATACAAAGAAGATTTCGATTTTTCTGACTATCCGAAAAACCATCCAAATTTTAATGAAAAATATAAAAAAGTAATTGGAAAATTCAAAGATGAAGCAAATGGAATGCCTTTAGAAGAAATAGTGGCGCTGATGGCGAAATTGTATTCATTTAAGATGTACCACGAGAACAACACACCGACAGTGAAGAAAGCAAAAGGAGTGAAGACATCTTATTTGAAAAAACACGTGACATTTGACCACTACAAGACTTGTTTGTTTGAAGATACTACGATATCAGCAACATTCAACAATATCCGAAGCTTCAAGCATCAAGTCTACAGTGTCACCGAAATTAAAAAAGCGTTGTCAGCTCGGGATGATAAAAGATACATTATGCCCGACAAAATCCACACTCTTCCTTTTGGCCACTACTCTCTAAACCCTATCAACTAGTAACCTATTCTTCGTCCTTCTACAACTACGACCTTATTCCTTTCTCCTTCCGTAAAAAAATGGGGAACACGGCAAGTCCAACGCCGTGTTCCCCATTTTTTTACACAAGTTTGGATGACCTTGACCCATATAAATGATGTGAATATTTAAAACAACATTCATTGTGATTATACATGTGATACAACAAACATTGAAACCTGCAATATGAAGGACTTGAAGCAACAAATTGTCAACGAACTTCATAAACCTGCAAGAAGAAAGTTTCCACGAAGAAATACGGTGATAAAAGGAATTAATGATTTATATCAAGCGGATTTAATCGAAATGATTCCTTATAGCAAACAAAATAAAGGATATAAATACATATTGACTGTTATTAACTGTTTTTCAAAAATGGCAGATGCTTTACCACTAAAAGATAAAAGTGGCAAAAGTGTTACAAAAGCAATGGAAACAGCTATACAAAGAGACAAACATACTATTAAACATTTACAAACAGATGATGGAAAAGAATATTTTAATAAGGAATTTGCAAATTTAATGAAAAAACACAATATAAACCATTATTCAACCAATTCAGAAGTAAAAGCCTCAATAATCGAAAGATTCAACAGAACTTTAAAAAGTGCAATGTATAAAATGTTTTCCAACAGAGGATCGCACATATGGATTGATATGTTACCAAAACTTATAAACGATTACAATAACAAATTTCATAGGACTATCGGATGAAACCAAACCAAGTAACTAGTAAAAATGAAAACCTTGTATTAAAACGTATAAAAACGAATACTAAACCAAAAGTTGAAAAACTAAAGCCTAAAAAGTTTAATGTGGGTGATAAAGTGCGAATAAGTAAATATAAAGGTGTATTCAGTAAAAGATACCTGCCAAATTGGACCAATGAGGTTTTTACTGTATTCAAAGTACAACCTACAGTACCTGAGACATATATTTTAAAAGATAATAAAGGAAAATTGCTTGAAGGAGGGTTTTATGGACATGAAATGTTAAAATCAACAGTAGGCGATGTATATTTAGTTGAAAAGGTGTTGCAACGGAAAAAAGATAAGGTCAAAGTACGATGGTTAGGATTTAATAAGACGGAAGATTCTTGGATACCTAAAAAGGATTTGATATAACGATAGAGAATCATTTTAGGTTGAACCATTACAAAGGATGGAGATAGTACCACAAAAAGAGAGTTTTACTATTAATAATATAGATGAACTCACAGTGGATAATTCAGAATTCAATAGTGGGAAGCATGGCAATTTGTTACCAAACACCGTTCGTTGTCTGGTTACCGGACCTTCCAACTGTGGAAAAACTAATGTAGTATTCAATTTGATTACAAACCCTAAAGGATTACGATATAACAATCTATATGTATTTTCAAAATCACTACAACAACCAAAGTATCAATTATTGGAAAAAATACTGACTAATGTGCCTGAAGTTAAATATTTAAAGTTTAATGCAAGCGAGAGTGTCATGCAGCCACAAGAAGCTAAACCATTCTCCGTGTTTATATTCGACGATGTATCTTGTGAAAACCAAAACACAATAAGGAATTACTTCGCTATGGGTCGACATAACAACATAGATAGCATTTATATTGGCCAAACTTACAGCAAAATACCTAAACAACTCATTAGAGACAATGCAAACATGTTAATTGTATTTAAACAGGACGAAACCAACCTAAAACATATATATTTTGATCATGTAAATGCGGATATGACATTTGAACGATTTAAAGAGTTGTGTGGAAAGGCTTGGGCTGAAAAGTATGGGTTCCTAACAATTATGAAGGAACAACCGCTAAACAATGGTCGATACAGGATAGGATTTGATAAATTTATATTAATACATTAAACGTGGTATAACACATTCATTGTTGTACAACACGTCTTGCTACAAACATGGTTAACCAAGAAAAATTAGTAAAAGAAATAAAATCACTTAGTGATTCTATTCGGGCTAAAAACAGAGCATTGAAACTAGGTATTAGCGAGAGGGAGAAATTCCTTGAATCTACTTTTAAACCTATTACTGAACCCTTGAAACAATTAAACAAAAAATTTGCTAAACCTGTATTGGAAGGAGATGCGATTGCACCTATTACGAAGTTTGAAAGAGAAAATGTAAAATCAGAAGATTTTAGTGATGAAGACCTGGAATCCTCTACGTATAGTGGTTTTACCGGTGGAGAACCCGAAAGAGAGCTAGAATCACCGGACTATAGTGGAATAAAAGAATTATATGAAGTAAAAGCCAAAAGAGGACATGAAGTTGTATCAACTGCTAGTGAAGAGGAAAAAGAAGAAGAGACAAGGGAAGGTCCGTCAAACATAAGCTTATTGGGTGAAAACATTCATAACAAAGGACCTTTAGGAAGGAAATACATGGTAAAAATGTTACTCGGAACAATTCCTAATAAGAATTACCATAGTTATGGAGCGAGATTAACAGAAGACGGTTTAATGATAGGTAATAGCCCGTTAAACGTTGACGAACATGATAATATTGTCATTGGTGATCAAAGGTATAAGGGCACAAAAGGATTATTTGAATTATTATTTGAAAATAAGCCTTCAGTATCGGTAGTGAAAGAAAAAGACATGGAAGCATATAAAAATATTTTGGAACAGACAAATGCATATAGGAGAAAGTATTTACCTGACCAGCCTCCTTTTAGATCTAAGTCTTTAAAATATAAACAATTTGTATCCAAGTTAATACCAACTAGAAGACAAACAATGCCGTTAACACAAAGAAAACCTGTAAAACGAAGATTTATGGCATCCACTTTGGATGTAAGTGCTCAGGAACGAAGAAAAAGAAGTAAGTCCGTTACGGGTACAGGTTTAATGAAGAAACTATATAACACAAATGTGATTTATTACAATAATATCAATAAATTGGTGGATAGAATGAAACTAATACATGAAGCTAAAGAAGCGGGTCATACTGGATTGGAAAACGAATGGGTGGCTTTAGTGGATGAACTCCGAAACCGTGGGGTAATCTCATAAAAATGCGTTACTCCCTAGAATACTATTCAGTTGCACCATGAGTGTCGACAAGTTCGGACGTTACTCCTCGGATGGGTTATATTATGCCAATAGTTTAAAAAGAAGTGCTGGTTTACCACAAACACCTGATGGAGATTATGATATGAGTAATAAAAGGTTAAAAAACATAAAAGATCCTACGGATGAAAACGATGCAATAAATCTAAAAATATTAAAGGAAAAGATATCGCCAACATTAAAACTACAAAATAACACATATGACGCAGAAGATCATAGAATTATCAACGTTGGTAAACCAAATCAAAACGGTGATGCGATAAACAAAGGTTATTTGTCATCTGAATTAAAAAATACGTTAAAATTCAATGGGAAAACGTATAGTGCCAACAATAAACGTATATCCAACGTAGATGACCCTAAAGATGCAAAAGACAGCGTAAATAGACGCTATTTACATTCTTTGATACCTGAAAAGACAAAAGATGGATTTTCTTTTTATAAATTTGTTATTAACGATATAGGTTATCCAAAAAATGAAATGATGCTGTAAATCTCAAATATATAAAAGATCATTGTGTCATACGTGATGTGGGAGTTATCGATTGTCTTGGCAATTGTTTGGCGAATGTAAAAGATGGTTCAGCACCATCTGATGGTGCAACAGTGGGTCAAATGAAAGAGACTTTAAAACAAGAAACAACTGGATTTGCAAAACGAGATGAAGTATTATCAAAGCAAGGGGATGACTTTATTCAAGGTAATGAAAAATTTCATTTATTGACATACAAAAACACTTATTGGGATTGCAGGCATGGAAGGTTATCAAATGTGTCATGGGGTCATGCAGATAGAGACGCGGCTGCCTTAGGACAAACAGTACATCTAGATCCAAATAATTACCATGCGTTTTTTATATGTAGTAATAAAAAATTAACAAACATGGCGCAAGGAAGAGAAGCAAATGATGCTGCAACTGTAGGACAGGCTATCACATTATCACAAATGGATAGCAAAGTGTATACTTGTAATAATAAACGTATAACAGACCTTAAAGACCCTTAACATGTGGATAATGCTGTCACTGTTAATTTTCTTGTAAAAGTTTTAGGAAATGCATTATTTGATGTATACAATCTTATTGGTATTCATTCAGGTCGTACTCCTTTGTTGGAATCTGAGAGAGGTACTTGGATTAAACGGGAAATTGTTCAAAACTATTTTATCAACCCTCGTACAAAAAAGTTTAGATCATCGGATTGGGGTGATTTTGATATTTAATAAAAGAACACAATAAACGACTTCATTTATGTCCAACTTGTCATAGAGGTAACACATAAGTTGTACATTGCGATTATAAAAGGACAATAATGACGTTCCAGTACATCAGTCCATATAGAGACACTGTAAGGAGAGGAGGTGGGATCACGTCCACAGCGGTTTCTCTGTTAAGTAAAGCTTTAAAACGAATTCCAGTAGGATCCATAGTAAATAGAGCAATAGACGCATTACCATACGAATTTCATATACCGGGAGGTTATCAGTATTGCGGACCAGGAACTAAATTGAAAAAACGACTGGAAAGAGGCGATCCTGGCATAAATAAGTTAGATCAGGCTTGTAAAGAACACGATATCGCATATTCCACGTTTGCCGATTCAAAAAATAGATCAATAGCTGACAAAAAGCTTGCGGACATAGCTTGGCAACGAGTAAAATCAAGTGACGCTAGCATAGCAGAAAAAGCAGCAGCTTTAGCAGTAACAGCAGGTATGAAGGCTAAAACAGCAGTAGGAGGTGGAAGAAGGAGGAGAAGGAGAGTAAAAAGGAGGTCAACCACAAGAAAACATGGAGGAAATATAAAAAGAAGACGACGATCTACAAGAAAAGGCAGGAAGAAGCCCACCGTGTGGTCAATGGTAAAAAACGGGGCAGGTCTTTACCTAAGACCTTATCGTGCATATTAAATGAAAGAAATCAATTGGTCATACCACATAAAGCATTAACCAATATTGAATTATTTAAATATATTTCCTGTTTAAAATACCATTTTTCCGCGGTGTGTTTATGAAAGACAGTTTACCAAAGAAAATGTGGCAAAATGAGACTGGAATTGTAAATTTGGATAATACTGAAGGGCCTGGCACCCATTGGGTTTGTTATAAGAAACTAAATAACAATGTATATTATTTTGATAGTTTCGGTAATTTGCCACCACCAAAAGAACTTCAAAATTACTTTAAATCTGCTAAAAACATATATTATAACTATAAAAGAGAACAACCTGATAATACTTCAATATGCGGCCATTTATGTTTGGAATTTCTAGCTAAAAGTATCAGTCACTATTGAGATGTCTTCCTATACGGTATCATTAACAGGAAAATCGTCCACTTTACGAAGTATCCTTTTTCCAGCGTTACGCTTGCAAAAAGGAAGGTTTTGGGAGGCGGCACTATTGGATTTTACAACTTACAACTCTATCCCCAATGTTACGGAAGGTAAAAATAACGTATTGCATTATTATAAGGGAAAGGATGCCAGTGGAAAATTTACAGACTTACAAGAGTGCAGGTTACCCACAGGTTCTTATGAAATTGATCATATAAATGAATTTTTGCAAACTAAAATGGGAAAAGACAATATAACATTAAAAGGTAATAATAATACGATGAAAGCTGAAATTACTTCCAAATATTATATAGATTTCACTCAACCAAACTCAATTGGTGATTTATTAGGATTTTCCAACGATGAGCCTGTTTTAGAACCAGATGTAACACATTCCGGTAAGAAAACAGTAACAATATTAAAAGTCAATAGTATAGACATAACTTGTAACATTATACAAGGTGCTTACAGGATGGGGCTAACACCCACATCATACATACTTTTTACCCAAGTGTACCACCTGGATTTAAAATTGTTGAAAAGCCACAAAACCTGGTATATCTACCGTTGAACACCACTTTCATTTCAGACATCGTGTTGAGCGTATTGGATCAAGACGGTAACTTGGTAGACTTCAGAGAAGAGCCTATTACGATTAGATTACATTTAAAATCGACACTTTAATACAAAACCATGGGTTTAACATTTAAAAGCGAACAACCTACGGGAAACCGCATTAGTAGCTCTTCAGCTGTGGAGGAGTTAACACGCGAGAACATTCGTTTCTTAGAGAGAATTGGATTAAAATTAACCGAGTATGGATATACTGGATATAGCGCAGGGTCCAACATTCGACGAAACCCTATGGGAAAAAGAATATCACACCCACAACCCTTACACTTCATCGAAATTAAACAATAACGATGAAATTCGTATTCCCATACAAAATCAAGACATTTACACACTACCATGTGAAAGTTACTTGTATATTGAAGGACAAGTTACTAAAAAGGACGGTACTACTGTTGGTACAACAGTTCCATTTATAAATAATCCTATGGCTTTCCTATTTGATGAAATTAGATATGAAATATCAGGTGTAACAGTTGATTCCACTAAAAAAGTAGGTATTACGACAACTTTAAAAGGATTAACATCTATAACACCCAATGAAACCAATTTACTTAAACCTGCCGGATGGGTATTACCTACGATTGACACGATCACTCCAAATCCAAATGGATATTTTGATTTTCATATTCCATTACGTTTGCTGCTTGGTTTTGCTGAAGATTATAGGAAAATAATATTAAACGTTAAACAAGAATTAGTTTTGTTGAGATCTTCTAACGATAAAGACATTATTAAAGCTGCAGATGCTACTACAGATGCGACTTTAGAATGGAAATTAAAATTAGACAAAATTGTATGGAGAGTTCCACATGTTAAATTGGCTGACGAGCATAGAATGCTACTTTTAAGAAAATTAAAAGCCGATCGTGATATTGTTATTCCATTTAGAAGTTGGGAATTTCATGAGCATCCCAGTTTACCTACTACGGATCGACACACTTGGACTGTTAAAACATCGAATTATGTAGAACGAGCCAGGTATATTATATTTGGTTTACAAACAGGTAGAAGAGACGCCATTACTAAACATGCAGGACAATTTGATCATTGTGACTTGAAAAATATTAAAGTTTATTTAAATTCACAATTCTTTCCATACGACAATTTAAATGTGTCATTCACTAAGAAGAAATACAGTATATTGTACGATATGTACGCGAGATTCCAAAGTTCATATTACGGTAAAACAAATACACCTTTATTACCACCTGACAAATATTTCGATGCCTACCCAATAGTTGTAATCGATTGTTCTAAACAAAATGAATCAGTAAAGTCTTCAAGTGTGGATATAAAAATAGAAATGGAATTCAACGATGCTATACCGGCTAATACAACTGCATACTGTTTAATTCTACATGATAAAATCGTAACATACACACCTTTAACTGGAATTGTTAAAAATGTATTGTAAGAACCGGTTTGTTTCATTCCGCGAGTATAAAAGCAGAGCGTACAGACCGCTCCTCATCAGTTTGTTGCCTACTGTTGTATGGGTAGCATCGTATTCAATATGGCTTCTCCTAGTGGTACACCTGAAAATGTGGTAGATATTGAGAAGGAGATATCTGAGTTTTTAGATCCTCAAGGTCACCAGGAAGGAGGTGAACAAAACGTTTGCGGACAACTTCACGCCAGTAATAATGTTGAAGAAAAAGGTAAAAGAAGAAAGACTATACAAAAGAGAAAAAGGGATATTGAAGATAATATTTCTCCAAACATATTGAGTGAGGTATTTTTGCGAATATTTTATCCAATCTCTTCCAGTTTGGATAAAAGTGTTTTAATCGGTGTTATGAAATCTACAGATTATTCCCCTACTGTTATTTTAACTCATGGACCCAAAATGATTTTGTTTACGGACAGTGCTTGGGAATCGTTTATGAAACATTTGCATCTGCTAGAATGCTATTTAAGTAGTAACATGTTTGGAAGAAAGACAAGGGTAGGACTTTTGGATTCAAATGTGGAAATTGATATCATTAAACAACGTGGTGATCATCAGCTACGGTTTAGAGACACAACAAGACATGATAACAAAATTCAACTTAATCGAGAGGAGTTTTTCATTTTAACTTGTGCTACTGAACCTATAACAAGATACTTGAGACAACTGGTGTTTTCAAGTTCGATTATTAAAGATTATCTGGAAGACACTTTGGACAAACAACCGGACGCACCTATATTATACGGACCTGTGGATACTTCTATATTTAATAGAGTTCCTCATGAAGTACAGATGTGGAGACAATTGGAAAAGTACGCTCAACTACATAAGAAATCAGTAAAACAGGAAGAAGAGGAAGATGGAGGAGAAGAATCAAGTGTTAGTGATGAAAATGAAAATAAGGAAAATATAAAGATGGAAACTTAAATGACAATGGTTAGTTTTTAAAACAATAACCAACATTTTGTGGGGTTAGGCCTATTGGGGACGGTGCCCACGTTAAATATACACCAACGCGCCAACAACTGTACGGCCTGGTATAAAAGTAGTACCTACCGTGGTGTGGAAATCAGTTGACCTCCTGACTTCGTAATGAGCAGACGTGTGACCTTCAAAATGGACAAGGGAGAAGAACAACAAGTAAAGTCCAAGCCTGGTATTATTGAGTTTCAAGCGTTTCGTGGTAATGATGATAGATTCATTATAAAAGAACTTGTGTTTTTGGACATGAATACAAGTGTTCCTTATTCGTTTTTATTTAAACCACCATGTTCTTATTCGTCTTTAACTAGTAAAGCCGCTACTACCAACAGATGGATTTCAAAACACTTCCATCATATCGATTGGTATGATGGTTTTACAAGTTACACGGACTTGTATCACATTATGCATCACTTTTCAGACAAGTTTACCAATATTTACACAAAGGGGCTGGAAAAGAAAAGATGGATCGAAGGATTTACTCATGTTCCGGTTAATGATGTGGAATTGGATAAGAATTATCAATACATGCTGGAAACCATATGTATTTGTACAAAAAGCCCAGAACATGATAAAGATAGACATTGCGCTTTGAAAAATGCCTATAAACTCGCCTCTTACCTTCAAAGTGGGGAATTGGGGAGTGGTGGGGGTAACGGAGAGTATATAAGTGGGGAGCAGACAGGGACCTGGCATGAGTATTACTCGAGATTCCGAGACGACAACATCTCCGAGCAAGAAGACGATCTGTAACCTGACCATGGCATCTCACCAGTTCCTTCAGACTTTGGTCGAGCAGTTCAATGCTCACTCCAAGTCAACAATATTACCTGTAAAGAAGTGCTCGGAACTAAAAGACGAGAAGCACTACATAATCCATGCTATGAAGAAGATGGAGACTACAGTTGGGGAGGCCATCTGCTGCAGTCTCAGCGAGGCACCGTTTACTCCGGGGGATGAACCAAAGTTCCAGGTGTACCTGCCCAAGAGATTCGTCCATCTTCTACAAAACGAGGATCTTCGCTCTATTCAACCCGGGTGTCTATACCTGGTGTCCCACGGCTGCACGGGTAGCAATTCTACAGAGTTGACCATCCACATCGCTGACAAGCAGCAGTGTTAGATTTAAGTTTTAATGTTGTACATATGTTGTTGTTGTAATGTTTTATAAATAAACGAATCATAAAAGACAAAAAAAAATAAAACAAAAAAACAAAAAATGCAACATATCAATATGTGACAGACTTCACGTATTGATATGTTGCATTTTTTTTAAACTTCGCGGGTGACCTTGACCTTTGACCTTTGCATTTCACAACTACCCCCACTACCGTAATTACCCCCACTACCGCACTAGGATTCAAACCTGCTTGGATGCGAAAAACGGTCATTCTGTTGCCAACTAGCAAACGATGAGCACCTTGTACGAGCTTTGCTTACAACGAGTTATAACTGACGCATCTTTATTCCAGATGGCTTTACGAGATAATATCCCTATAACAGTAAAGCAGGATATCGAGGAGTACAAGAAAGATAATAGAGGGTATTCGGGATACTCCTGGTATAGGTTCCAAGACGGGGAAAAGTTTTGTAGGCCTTGTGGCAATGCTGCCGTCAGAGACCTTCGACGGTTCGTACAGGAAGGTGGTAGAAAACAGTTTGGATTTCTAGCACCAATGTTTAGATTTGAAAACTACAAGGACACCTGTGCTATTTGTTCCATCCCTTTGTATCAATGGAAAAAGTTTAGAAGTGTTTAATTGCATCTTCCATACCCCCACCACCATCACCCCCACCACTTTTCCATGTACCTCCAAACGCTGTGCCTCGGCTTCATTTCTACTCCAGCAGCCAACCTAGCAACATCAGGATGTCTCTCAACGTCAGTTGCGCAAGTTACGAGGAGGTGAGCATCAAGACTCAGCAGGAGCTAAACGACTTATACAAGGAGTTGCAGCTGATGGTGGCACGAGGCTACCGTATAAATGTGCAAGTTTACGCTTGCAATATACGGAACACCCGGCAGTCAAAGGAAGAGCCTGGACACTCCTCGACGGCTTCCTCACCAGCGTCCATGAAGACCGAGCCAGACAACTTGGACTACTTCAGCTGACTAGCAGTTGTATTTCTTGTCCTAACCATTGTAGAATATGTATATTTTTTCATTATATTAAAGAAGTAAAAGAGCAAAAACACCTATCTTGTTACTGACATATAAGCTCAGTAACAAGATAGGTTTTTTTAAAACACAATTTGGATGACCTTGAAACTTCCCCCTCCACTGCTTTGTTACCCCCACCACTTGACTATTGGTGTACATGGCACATCGCAATTGGAAACCTCATTCCATCTTCAACAGCCACACCGACAACATCAACAATGGCAAACCTACCAACAGATGAAAGATGTCCTCACGCATGTTGTGACTTCGTCCACGAGTTGGAGAAGAGGATGCAGGAGAGGGCGATAAGAAGAAAACAGATCCACTCAGAAAATATCATGATAGTCAACGGCTATCTTTTATTGTTCGGCCTTATTATGGTTGTACTTTTCATACTGTACGGCATAGTCACATGTGTCGGCAAGGTTGCAGAAGAAAACGCTCGCCACCATCAATTGGAAAGTTTCAATGTTACTTTGTAAGTTTTCCTTTTTTTTAAAACTCCGTTTGGATGACCTTGAAAATTCCCCCACTACTCCACCACACCCCCCACCACTTCACCATGTTCCTGCATGAGCATCACATCAACCGTCATTCCTTGTCCGACAAGCAACCATGGCAGACAACAACACCATCAGCCAAGCTGACTCCACTACTGATGTCGGTACAAGTACGGGTTGGACACTGTCGATCGATAGTGTACACTATTTGGAGTCAATTTGCGAACGTATGAAGGAAATACTGCGGGACAACCCTGGGATCATAATACAAATGAATTTAAATTATGATTGGTCCCAAGTTAGAATGCAAGGGGACGACAACAACGGTCAACAATCTCCACAATATTCGCCCATGTCCCCGATCTATCCTTACGGCGAGTCTGACGTCGATGAAGATGAGGCTGATGAAGATGCAGGGGACAACGAGGCTGAAGAGGAGTAAGCTTCATTCCTTTTTTTTAAAACCTAAATTGGATGACCTTGAGAATTCCCCCTCCACTATTTCCTTTTTTTTTAAAACCCAAATTAAATGACCTTGAAAATACCCCCTCCACGTACTTTTGGTTTACCCCCTCTACTTTTCAATACTGTTACCACAGTCTGTAGCTCACATCATTCCTTGCTTAGCTATCATGGCGGACAGCACTCTTTCTCGAGTTGACTCCACTACGGATGAAGAATGGCCATTTTCCTGGAATGTTCATCTGCAAGACTCGGCAGAAGTGGATATGTTGCATGAGAAATTGGTGTATGTATTAAACGAAAACCCCAACATTGAATGTAGAATGACTATGGATTTCGATGCGACAGGGGTCCACACTCAACCTTCCACTTCCAGCCAGCCTGAACCTCAGCTACAGCCAAAGAACTTTACACATCTTTACACTCCAATACGGCCGGAGGATGTGGTTATCAGCGAGGCAGACTCTACTACAAGTTATATTGAACCAACGAATTGGAAGCTTGTTGTTGACACCTTACACAAGGTCGACTTAGTATGTGACAAATTAAAGGAATTGATGATGCAAGATCCTGGTCTTCGTTTTAAAATTGATTTGTTTTTCATCTGGGGAGCACCTGCACGGGGCTCTTCGTCTGACAGCTCTCTAAGTACAACGGATGAGGAGGAGGAGGAGGACGACTAGTTATCTTTTTTAAAACTCCGTTTGGATGACCTTGACCTTTCCCCCTCCACTGAGTTTATTTAAGGTGCACTCTCAATGACTGCAGCATCATTTCATCGCGCACCTTCACCACAGCAACATGGAGAGTCAACTCAACTACTGTTGCGAACGGAAATGTTTTTCATGGCCGAATGACATTGATGTTGCGGATGGCCTGGCGTGTAGAAAATGTGAAGCTTTTGGTCAATGCATGTGTAAGTGCAAGTCTTGGAAGAAGCCGAAACCGGAGTTGAAGACATTCCATGTGTACCAGATGAGAGGGCATAAGTACACTTGTTGCCCTGAACGTTGCATTGAATTCACATTAAAACAGCTAACTGGCTGCAAATTGTGCAACAATCATTTTGCAGGTTTTTGCAAACATTATTTAGGAGCCTGTCAGTACAGATCAACTTGGCATACAGAAGCACTCACTATCAATGAAATCGCTATAGATACACAAGAGTAGTCTTTCTACTCTTTTCTTTTTTAAAACTCCATTTGGATGACCTTGACCTTTCCCCTCCACTCACCTTAGTTTATATAAACCCCATTCCCACTGACCACAGCATCACTTCATCGTGCTCCCTCGTCAAAGCAACATCAACTATGGAAAGTAAGCGCATCTCATGTTGCGAGCATAGGTGTTTGGAGATACAAGGCGTCACATATTGTGCAAAGAAGCGTTGGGAGGAAGAGACGGGGACAACCTATTGCTGTGAGGATAAGTGTTTCCTCTTACCAAAGTGGCAAGTGGATGGGCTGGCCTGCCGGCAATGTGAATGCTTCGGATGTTGCAGGTGTAGATGCAAGAACCAACAGCTGCCACCGCCGGTACTACAAACTTTCAAAATCTACAAATCCAAATACTTTCATACTTGTTGTCCGCAGCGGTGTATTAAATTTCACTTCTCCAATCTTACCAATTGTCGGAAATGCTACGGACAACCTGATGGGTGGTGCACCTGTTTTCTGGACTCCTGCCGCTACAGATCGGATTGGTTTACAGATCCATTAGAGATTGATGAGGTCGCCCAGGAAGCACAAGAGTAGTCTTTCTACTCTTCAACTTTTTTAAAACTCCATTTGGATGACCTTGAGATTTCCCCCTCCACTTCCCCATATACCTAGAGTACACAGAGCCTGATAGTCAGTCACTCGGTGGCTGTCGTGGGCTGCGCATCGGTGTCGGCGCTCCGTTGTTAAGTGTTCAAGGTCACAGTAACATAAAATTGCGGGCGTTGTACTGGTTCAAGGTCACCTGAGGGATAACCGATTGCCCATTTAGGCAGAGTCATGTCAGAAACTCGAGTTTAACTTGGCACTTTTGCCGTTTCTTGTCGAAAATTCGCTCCAAGTGGTCAAGGTCACGGGGACTCTGACTGAAACTCGGAGCGTAGTGCGAGAAACGGCAAAAGTGCTAAAAAATTTTAAGTTTCTGCGTGACCTTGACCTTAGTGGCGTCGGTGACGTCGTTTTGGTGACGTAAGGGGTGATGACGTCATCAGCACGTCATTTCTGTGACGTCATGGGTGTGACGTCATCGAAATGACGTCATTAGTGATGACGTCATCGATTGCGTCATCGATGACGTCATCGATGACGTCATCGGTGAGGTCATTGACCTCGATGACGTCATCCCTCAGGTGACCTTGAACTGGGCCAGCGGCCGCAATTTTACACTACTTTCTTTCATTATGTCTACAACAAATGTATGTTGTATGCTTCAGCTGAAAAAATCATTTATGTTTCAGACGCGGCAAACTCAACAAAGCAATTTATAACACTGTCAAAAATAGTTATTTCATTATATCTATAACAAATGGGTGTTGTATGCTACAGTTGAAAAATCATTTATGTTTCAGACGCGGCAAACTCGTCAAAGCATTTTATAACACTGAGAAAAATGGTTATTTCATTATATCTATAACAAATGTCTGTTGTATGCTCCTGCTGAAAAAAGATCATTTGTGTTTCAGACGCGAATGGTTATTTCATTATATCTATAACAAGTTTGTGTTGTATGCTCCACCTGAAAAAAATCATTTGTGTTTCAGATGCGGTAAACTCGACAAAGCATTTTATAACACTGAGAAAAATGGTTATTTCATTATATCTATGACAAATGTCTGTTGTATGCTCCTGCTGAAAAAAGATCATTTGTGTTTCAGACGCGAATGGTTATTTCATTATATCTATAACAAATTTGTGTTGTATGCTCCACCTGAAAAAAATCATTTGTGTTTCAGATGCGGTAAACTCGACAAAGCATTTTATAACACTGAGAAAAATGGTTATTTCATTATATCTATGACAAATGTGTGTTGTATGCTCCACCTGAAAAAAAATCATTTGTGTTTCAGACGCAGCAAACTCGACAAAGCATTTTATAACACTAACAAAAATGATTATTTCATTATATCTATGACAAATGTATGTTGTATGCTCCTGCTGAAAAAATCATTTGTGTTTCAGACGTGACAAACTCGACAAAGCATTTTAATCTCATAACACTAACAAAAATGGTTATTTCATTATGTCTACAACAAATGCATGTTAGCCCCTTCATACCCAAATATACTCCATCTACAAAATAACGTATATTTGTTTACAGATGAACAATCTCAGCAGTAAATTAAACACGCTGTCATCGTATCAAGGTCCAAGGCGATTTGATCTCGTGACGCTAACAAAGGAAGAAGGCTATTTTATATTGTCTGCAAAAAGAGTGGATACGTCTAAAGGTCCTGCTTTGAAAATCGAAATTCAGTACGATGAAAACACAACTGGAATATGCTATTTGCCAAAATGTTTTTTGACATCCCTCAGCGACTCAGAAGTTGAGGAATTAAATGTTCCACGTACATTTAAACTTCGTTCTGATGGACAAAAAATAAACAACAGTCCCAACGTGTTTATTTACAAAGCATAAGTAACTAAAGCTTCACTAATCTTTTAATAATCACTTCTTTTCATAAATTACTAAAATGGAAAATTTTACATCGCTTTAAAAAGTCCATTATTGCAAATAATACTTTATATGGGTTTTCATGCTTGAATGTAATCTTAACAATATCTCAATAAATTAACAAAAAAATTCCTGTATTTTTATTATATCCTATTCCAAAATGTATGCTAGTATTACAAATTCTTACCTGCAGTGTTGTCGTATGTGTTGTTAATCACGACATCTCCCCAGTAGGAGAGCGTACTCCCTCGCTGACGCAGAAACGTCTCTAGGTCTGCCATCAGCTTGACCAGGCTACTGCCCAGCCGAGCTTCAAAGCACACGACAAGTTGGATGCCGCCGGACATTGTTAACTGCACTTTCGTTCCGCGAGGCTTATATACCGAAATGTAGCGAGCGGGCTTGTGCCGGTGTTGGGTCATCCCGGACCTGCACAATGCATGCGAAAACCGGTCCGCGTGCCAAAAGCCGCTCCGCGCACTTCGCCCAAGTTACATAATCGCCGAGTGGTACACAAACTGCTATAACCATATTTCAATGCACTTTGCCAACAGAAACCAGTTCGCATTGTCCGCTGCAGCCGCCAGTGACCGTATTAAAACCAGTTTCGCGCGACCCACTTCAACACTGCAATACTGCGATTCTTACCAAACCTTAAATTTGGGTTTCTTACTATTTTCAAACTTGAGCACATTTCCACATAAACCTGTGGCTTGCCAACCGCATGCGAGGCAGGCGACCCCCTCAAATTGAACAGTTTCACAAGACATGTGCAGACAAAACATTGTGATTCTTACAAAACCTTAAATTTAAGTTTTTTACTATCTTCAGCCTTGTGACTCTCGGCGCACCCGCCACCGCACCCGCGACACCGCTGAGCCTACAACTGCAGGCAGCGCCTGACCGCGCTCCGCGCCCGACTGCCTGGCCGCGCGCGCCGCCTGCGCTCCAATAGCGATTCCTAGAACCGCAGGCAGCTTGCTAATTAATTCTCAAAACCTCAGGCAAGTTATACTACTGTCCGATTTTAATGAAATTTGGTATATAGGTCCAAATCCACGATAATTCCAGGCGTTTTTTTCATTTTTTTGAATTTTTTATTTTTAAGGGTATTTTACCCCCAAAAACCCTCAAAAATCGTCAAAAATCAAAATTTCTCAAAAACGGCTCTAACGATTTTGATTAAAATTTTGTGGTTTATTAAGCTTTAAAAGTTGGATAATATGACACCACCCGCATCTCTGAGAAAATGCGCGTTCAAAAGTTATGGAGTAAAAAGTGTTTAAAAAATCAATTTTTTGGATTTTCAAAATAGCTGTTGTCTCGAAATAAATTTTACTTATCACCATTAAATCAAGCTAAAAAAACTAAATAATCCAGTATTTTAAATTATTGCTCTACGTCAAGTGGTTGAGGAGAAAATACAATTTTTCGTTTAGCGGTAAACGCAGTACGTTGTTAAAAGTCACAGACGCGCGTAGGGTCAAGCTCGCGCTGCTCAGCTGGTAGCTATCCGACAGAGTCATCTAGACATTAATGTTTAAAGCTTTTAACACATTTTTTTATATTGTTGGGAGAAAGTATGTGTCAGTTATCTGATACCGTTTATTTTGACAAGTATACAGCCTTTATTATTGATGGAAATCACACGAAACTTTGCAGGAATCTTCGTATATTTACGTAGTACAAACCTTTGTGTACAAATATTAAGTTTATTCGCTTTAAATATAACAAAATACATCAAATATGAGTTTTATAAACCATCTTTGATTACATTTCGTAATTTAAAAGGTAAACAAAGCAGCAGACGTACTTATTACAATTTAGACGCGCCAAAACATCTGTTACCTTATTAATTTAATATACAGAATACGGTCAGGTGACATTCTTAGATTAGGTTGGTAAAGTACACTCTACTGGCTTTCAAAAAGCCAGTTTATATAATAACCCTCTTAATTATAATAATAATCCTTATAAGTTTTCTGAAATCCAGTAGCACGGTCGATCGTATGTCTCACCGCCAAGTCCCACCTAACGAAACAGACGGCGCGTGCCTAGACACGAAGCTGAATATAGTAAATTTTCACCCCCTAATTTAGCAAAAAAAAAATAAATAAAAATAAAAAAAAATAAAAAAAAGAAAACCGTAACTAATCCTTGTTTTCCATCGGTTGAACTCGTAAAAATCGCTAAGCTTACCTCGAAAGCTCTCAGCGAAATAAAATATATGCGTTCAAAAGTAGCCTAAAATTGTTAGAAAATTTGTTTCCTACGCACAACAAACATTTGCTTTATTTTTAGACAGGGCTACAGCCTTTACCACTGATAGGAATTCCATGTAACTTTGTACGGAGTTTCCTATCTGGACGTAGTGCATACCTTTGTATACAAAGATCAAGTTAAATAAATTCTGCGGTGCAGAATGATGAAATAAATTAATAAGATAGCAGTGTTTTGAGTAATCTTCTTTCAAAACAAATTTAAATAATATTGCCAAACGCCTGCTTTGTTTACCTTTTAAATTTACGAAGTGTAATCTTGAAAAACTTGTTCGGCTGTTTCTCTAGTCGATGGTAAATTTTCTCAAACCAATTAGTTTCTCTTTTTGGGCGCTAATCTCCCGGCTCGTTCCGATTTCCTAGTTCCTCTGAGCAGTAAACGTACTCGTCTTCCTGGCTGTGTCCAGCCGGCTCGGTGTCTGCTTGTCTTATTGGGTTACGTGAAAGCGCAACGGCGACTTTGTTCAGGGCCCTTTTACGGTACCTCACTTCGAAACAATGTTGTTGGAGCTCGAGAATCCACCTCCCAAGACGGCATGAGGGGCTTGGTAGCGTCAACAAGCAGTTGAGAGCTTGATAGTCCGTAACTACATATAATTTATAACATTCTAAGTATGGTCTAAACTTCCGCACAGCCCATACTACTCCCAAACATTCTTTTTCGGTGACGGTAAATCCTTTTTCTCTATCAGACAGCAGTCCACTAGCAAAAGAGATCACAGTCTCTTTCCCATCAATGGTTCTGGTAAGGGCAGCCCCTAAGCCTTTATTGGAAGCATCTACTTGTACCGTGAACGGCTTATCAAAGTCCGGGCATGCCAAAGCTGGAGTTCTGGTTAGACAATCTTTCAAGACTTTGAAATCATTTTCCTGAAGGTGTTGAATGCATACACACTCGGGTATCTATCCGCTTTGCAGCGTTCAATGATGAGGTTCATAATTTAGACCTCTAGTCGGAGGAGTTTGACGAAATTGAGTCTAAACCGAGGGGTGTCAGAGTATGGGGTCTCTGATTCCCCAGAATTATACCACTAATATTCAAGTCCAAAATCACAATCAACTTGGATGACGAGGGGTGTCAGAGTATGGTGTCTCTGGTTCCCCGAAAGCACACTACTAATATTTAATTTATTAGGAATTATTAAGCAAGCAACAATGATAACCCAAGTAAAAGGAACACGGGGTGCCAGAGTATGGTGTCTCCTATTCAATTATTTTACTTAATACTCCACTAGCTCTCAGCTAGGGTAAATCCGTACTCGAGGGCTATGCTCGGGATCTCGGGGACCCTCAAGCCTCCTCACAAATAAAAACTTCTTCCCAACTTCTTCACGTTGACCCTTTTCATCGTTCCGTCCTTCAAGGTTACAACAATAGTGCGCCTTTTCATGCGTCGTTTCTGGACTCGACCTTCTTTAGACGGGGTCTCTAAGGGCGAAGAACGACTCGTCTCACCCTTTGTTTCAGTCATGTCTACGTTGGGAGCCGCGTCTGACGGGGTCGATGGCATGGGCTTGTCCTCCTCGGTTGCCTCAAGAATGTCTTGTAGGAGTTCGGCTTCGGCGTCAATTGACAGCACCGGAGACTGTGGTCATTCGTTCACGCTGGTGACCATAAATGGACCCGGATGGAACATTCCCCGACTAGTTTCTACGGCCACCAGCGGAAGTTGATGTTCCGTTGGCGGAAGCTCCACCATCTCAAAGCCGACTTCTACCGGATACATCTCTGGGATCTCTCGGAAGGGATCTAAAGCCCCAGCATCTTCTTTGCACTCCATGACCCGGTCATCGGCATCTACTTCTACCATGATTTCCTCCAACTGGGGGCTCGAGGAGGGAATGAGTTCTTCTATCGTCACCCATTGAATGGAATTTACTAGTTTCGTTTAGGGAATCGCTGTTTACTTAATGTTCACCGCAACATCAATTTTAATTTTTCTCAGTTTCAAATTACGGAATATTTTACTGCGTTGCATAACAAGTTTGTGTTAGGAATGAACAAAAAATAAACTATTGGTACAGTGAGTGTTTTATTGTATTTACTAATTGAGGGTGTTTATGAAATTGAGTTAATCACTGTACCCTTAAAAAAAATAAAAATTGTGGGTCCCTTTAAAAAAATTATAATTGTTTATATAAGACGATTAATTGTGGAATAGGAATTAATTTTTGTACTGAAATGAACATTCGCTCGGTAAACTTACAGGCACGGTAAACATTGACATTTTTCACAATCCCTCAACGATTTTCAATAGCTCCGTCCACGTAGGAGGATTATCAGACACATCACTCAGTACAACATTATCACCTCGGGGTGATAGCCGTATCACTGGGCTCGATCCCACCACTCCGACGCGAGTCCCTACCAAGCTTTTCGGAGTGTCAATTAAATTCCCGCCGGAATCGTTCCGTGGAGGTGTTGCATCGATCAAACGTTGGCCGGGGGAATCAATCCACAACACATCCAAATCTTCAGTCGAGCCGAAGTCTGGCCGAACCCCAGAGAGTGACGGTAACCGCTGTATGGCCATCTCCAACGGTACGCCACTAACCGGACCCGCTGACGCGGGGTTCATCATACGGACGCTTATCCAACAACGGTGTGCCAGGCGTCCCCAGCACGACGTCGCTGTACACCACGCCGCTGCAATACGGTCGTGAAGACAGCTATCGTCAGCTAGCTGTCGATCGTGCTGTTTCTGTCCAACCACCATCAGTCCCCTCTTGCCGCTCTCAACCAATCAGATAGTTTTGTATCCAGTGTCTACACCTGCATAAAAGTAGCTGAAATTGGCCTGTACTCTCAAAATGTTTTCTGCCACGGCGTCCATTGCTGCTGTTGATACAAAATTATTTCCTTGCAGTGACTCGTAATCCTCATTGTTAAGTTCTAGCTGCAGTGGTCCATATTTTTCAACCCTTCCTACTTTTGGTCTTTTAAAATTTCCTTGGATGTCATTCTCATGTTGATTTTCTAATTCTTTATAATTTTCCTTTGATGATTCAAATTCTTCTCTGGCCTAGTGTGTGGAATCGGTTCTGAATTACCATCCTGAATCATTTGAACAATTTAAAATTCCATTGCACCTTCCTGAAGGTTTTCGCAAGGGGTTTCTTTAATATCCTTGTGTTTCTTCGTCTCAAATTCAGGAAATTTTGCTGAAAGGTACGTAGGTCTCCTTTGGTCTTTTAGCCAATTTTTCCTCTACTTCTTTATCTTTTCTGCTCAGAATTGAGCTCTTATCGTCAGTTATTCTCATATCTTAAGATTCAACGTTCGTTTTACTACCTTTGTTTTTCTTCTTTTTGTTGCATGCAGCATTGGGTATATCTAAGTATATTTCCTTACAAATCGACAATATCCTTTCAGTAAGTTTTCAACGAAGCGATCAACTTTCAGGTTTGTTAATCCATTCAGGACACTTTCCTTTACAAGTTTAAACCATCCCTCTATTGGAGAGTTACTCATTTTCGATTCCTTAAATGTTTCTCTAGATGAATGTCTTATCATGAATCCAGACCATAATGGTGCATAAGGCATATATTTTGTCAGGAATAAAACCCAGAACTTTCTGTTGTGCAGAATATTTTTTTCATCCTCCCTGCATTGTTCTTTATTTTCTAAGCTATCTTTATTTCTCTCTAATTCTTCTGTTCTGATATCAAATCTTTCATTCATTTCTGTACCTACTCTAAAAAAGGACTTGATTTGTAAATTATTTGCCCGCAGCTGTCTACTATCTAGCTTCATTTGGTTTTTCGTCATGCATTTCAAACAATTCTAATGTCGTGTCATCTCCTTTAAGTATTCCCTTTGTGTTCTCCAATTCAATGTTAATTTACTTTGTTTTTGAGACAACTACTAATGCCTTAACTTTTACTTTAAATTATTCAAAGGTTTTGCATGTGATCAAAGATGCGATGCAGCACAGATAAAACTTTTTTACTTCTTTTGACAATCCGAGACCATTCAAGTTTCCTGATGCCATGTGCATGAAATGACTGCAGCAAAGGTGAACTGTGACCATTCCCTTGATTTTATAGTTTGTTTTCGTGCAGATGCTATACATTTTTTAATTTTTTTTATTACGGACATTCTGTTCCATGGCAACATGACTGCAGGCAAAAGAGCTGTGCTAAAGTCAGTGCTAAAGTATCCTACACTATAATACGAGCAGTGTCTGAAGGGATGTGTGTTCCACGATCTCGAAATCTAGCGGTTAGATTTAGCTTAAACTTTGCATTAAAAATTGTTTTGGCGCAAAAATAAGTTTAGAAGCCGCGTAAATCCCAGGAAAAACCAAATTTGGGCTAAATTTAAGTTTAAAACTCGTAATTTTTAACATTGGTCTTATCGATTGCTATTTTGGTAACGAAATAACAACTAAAAGTAAACAAAAATAAATAAACATTAATATTATAAGCAGTTTTTTAACAGCTGTTATCTGGAAGAGTCTGGTGTAGATTTAATAGGTTTGATAACCATGACACTATAACAAAAGTGAATTAAAACCAACGAGCAAGGCTCGGTTTACTGTGAAAAAATACGTCTATCTCCGAAAATCTTCTGACAATGGATATATTGCTGAAAGAAATAAGTTATTAATGCGACGTCATGCTGACAGCTTACATAGTCCATTACTGGTACTAGCTTACCTGAAATGTTAACGCATCCTGAATAATAGTAAATGGTCCTCCTATCATTTTTAAATGGCCTGACAACTGAGCCCGTGCTATCTATATGAAGTACACATTTTTGTCCTTTTTTATTTAGGGAAGACAGTACATTTTGTAGCTGGATTTTACTAAACATTTGGACATGTAGAGGATCCCCAACTTTTTGTAAAATAATCTCGTCATTTTCAGTGTTCTGTTGTTCTTTATTATTAAGGGCTCTACTCTGTTCTTCATCTCGGTTCTCTCTAGGCAGCTTCTGTTCTGGCTTACCTAAATATATCCAAAGATTGAATTTCTTTGCTAAAAGATTTCCAGATAAGACAGTCCTTGCCTCAGATTTCAGAATTGTTTCACTCCTAAATGACAAAGCTTTTTTATTCATCAATTCCTGTTTCGCTACACTTTTCTCTAAGCCACTCAGACGCGATGACAGTTTCCCCTTATGATTCATCTCTCTACTTGCAGATTTTGTTAGTTTCGTCCCTTCGTTCTTTGGAGTTAACTCAAATCTAAACTGTCGGCAGCCTTCATGTTTACATCTTCCGTAATAAACTATTTCAGGGTCGCCCTTACTGGTTTTGTTCTTTCTATGTGTGGTGAAGTTTATTAGAAATATTTTGTAGACCGGAGCAGCGACAAGTTTGATTAATTCTCTGACCATGAACCATGAATACTTAAATTTTTTTCTTTTACCTTTTTCCAATCTTCTGCTGTAATCCAAAATTCCCAAAAGTTTACGTCGTCATGCTGCTCTTGCGGAGAAATAACATTTGTTTTTAGTGGTCCTCTATTAGATTCAAGTTCATTATCTTCTACTTCAATATCATTATCGCTGTTAATTTGACATAGGGTCTGAATAAGAATACTTTTGGAGTCATTTTGTTTGTTCCTACTAATTTCTGGTTCAGCGTCCTCAATTTCGTGTTCGATACCGTCTGGGTCATCAATATTGGTTTCCATGTGGATCACATCTTCATTGTTATTGCGTTCAATGGCTTATGCTATTTCAAATTTGTCTCCACTTTAGTTTATTTGAGTTGCATTGCCTGTATTGTAGGCAACATTCATTTCAATCAAAGAGTTTTCTATTTCATACTATTTTGGGCTTTGCGATGTGTTTTGAAAGTTTTTCAGATATTTATTCCATATGTTCCTCATACGATCCTTATTTTTCTTCATGTTGTGTATCCTCATTTTCTTGCAGATGTCTGTGAAAAGGGGATTGATGTGTGGTTTCAACTGATGCAAGGGCTTTTCATACTTACCGACACCTTTTAGTGTTGAGATACAAGAGAGTATTTGACCTATGGTGAGCTTGGGCTCAGTGAACCGTTGTTTTTTTAATGGCAGGATGATACATTTGACACAGGGTGAGATCGCTTATAACTAGCCTTGTTATTTTCAGATGCCATATTGTGCCGTTTACGCGTGTTTTAAAGGTTCCTGAAATAAACAGACGAAAAAACGGAGTTTATGACACTTTGTATTAATAATTGACATAAAATTGTCTTGATTTAAAACTAATTAAGAATTATTTAATATACTTTAAACGATTGTAAACTTGCTATAGACGGAAGATCGTAAGTTATCCTGTAATAATAATGTATAATAAACTAAGGTTAAATTTTAATGTATGTGTTTAATTTTAAAGAACTTATTAAAAAGTTCTTTAAAAAAAATTCATTCAACAACTAAACAGGTTAATTAATATACATGTATATCTTTTTAAATTGAGAATGTAATTATGTTCTGCTCATTTATATACAGCATAAACTTCCTCGTGTAAAAACGTTGCACCATTTGGCTCGATCGTCATCTTTTGAAAAGTTGAAATTGTGTTACGCTTCACTAATCAATCAATTATTATTCCATAAAATATTTAATTTGTACTTTTCAATGTAAATAATAAACTTTTATATACTACTATGAACGTTTGTAGATCGTGGCCGTATCCGCTTCCCTCGCGCACCTTGTCGTGTGATATAATTCCGTCTTGGAATGGAAATATTGCTTTTAGCGAGTTATAGCTGTTGATTATATTAAGTTGCTCTTCATATAAAACTTTCCCGCAGGAAGAACATTCCTGACCAAATAATACCTAATTTGGTAGTCGACCAACAATTTAACGTTTGGTTACAATAAGTACCAATTAAAAATGATTTTTCCCTAATTTTCACACCTAAGATACTTTCACTATGGGTTAGATCACTCAACTGAACACTAATGTAGGTAATGCTACCGTCCCTGATAACAATCACAAATATTGGTATATATTTACCAATAAATTTCCAAAAACAAAAAACACCGTCCGATAAAAGGGTATGGGGAGACATATTTCAGCGGTTTTACAAAGGCTAAGATGATTCCAAATATAATAAAAAAGTAAAGGAAAACTGAATAAAATGATTGAGCGACATTATACCTATAACACAATTAATTAGAACCCACAGCCTTCATGATCAAACGAACCAAGTAGACGGTAATTTAATAAATTGTTATTGGGTCTTAAAACAAAAATATAAAATTATTACCTGGTACAGAATGCCCTCAATCGAAGTTTCAATCGGCAAGTATAGCGCCCAATTCGGGCTCTCCACGTTGACAGGTCGACTCCCATGGTAGCAGCGAACAGCGTAAAACAAAGATAAGAGCAGCTCGAGGCGTCAGGTTAGTCCGGGCGTTAGCATAAACTGACGCCACGCCAGTGACTCAGTGATTTCAGATGCGAGTAACCTGATACCGGAGTCGAGGTAACTTTTTTGCAGTTGCGATTGGCTGAATTCGTCCGACCACGTGTCTTGGAGTGGGAGGGGGATCCCTCCCCCCTTCTCAAAGCCTCAGAAGGATATCGTTTCTATGTTTATGGTTCTCAGTCGATAATTGGTAGTGTTTTTGTGATGATGGATGTTCGGTGTCCCATGTTCTGTCAACATGAGTTGATAGGCGACAGCATGTTGCTTCGATTTTCAAGAATATATTCAGGTTCACTCTCATGTAGGATTTTCCAATTTAATAGTGAGTTATTTTTAATTTTACTTACCAGTATACACAACTTTATTCAAAACACGGTTGAAATTAGATAAATTATGTTTTTTTTTTTTTTTAATAATTACTCGTAGGTACTATTAATTGATAACACACCTTAAAAAAAACATTAAAACCAAGTTCTGTTAATGATTAAAATCGTTTCCAAAGGTAAGGTTCAAACGCACGGAAATTTAAATACTAAACATGCTTACTTATTGGAACTTCTCGTATAATAGTATAGGAATTTGTTTGCTTTCAACACCAGTGGCACTTTTGTTGTGGAAATTGAACGCTTTTTATTGAAAGCAGTCCAAACCCCTCAATGTCATTCTGCATCCCACGTATTGAACCCGTCGCCCCTTTAAAATATCCAAGACGCTAACCTTTAGGCGACCTAGACACACAAAATTATTAAAAATAACTTAATTCCAATCCCCAATTAATTGCACTAAAATCAAAAGTGAGTGAGTCCGTGAGTGAGTTAAAACTGCGGTTGTATACCCATATTTTAGATTTAGATTATGTAGGGGTATTATCTAAAGAGATATTATCTAAAGAGACCGGATAAACGTTCCTACAATAGTGATATTATATTCTAGTAAATAATAAACATCCACAATCTTTTCGAAATAAAAATTTATTATAGTCATTATAAATTCAGCAGCCATTTCCATTCCTTTCTTGTTCCAGTGAATAAGATCCGGTCTTCTGCGTAGTCCACTTCCCATAATTCTATATAATATCAAACATTGAAAATGGTAAAATAATCCGTAAATAATGGTAAAATGGTAAATTTGTACGTAATTTTAATTTTTCCCCTAGAAGGTAATTTTTTAAATCTTAGAGAAAATGTTCGCGGCGTTTGAGAGATAAATTATCAGCCCTATAAAAATATATTTTACTTCTTATTTCCTTTATGATTCGGGGGCGTCAGGAAGGGGAAGTCAAATGAATTTGGGTCCTTGAAAAAGGCGAAATAAGGAAAAGTTTTTGTAGTGTAAATAAAAATTATTTTCTCAAATTATTTAACCTTACTTAGGCAAGAGAGTAGTCGATCAATGGTCTTGTCTGATTTAGCCTTCCTTTATAAATTTACAATTTTTTAAATAAAAATTCAAACCCATAAATTCTACAACACAAACAAATTGAATTATTGCAATTTTTTTGCTTTAGAATGTAAAATTATTTAAAACATTCAGTTAATACGATTAATATACATTACTTTAATGAGTTATAGTCCAAATGAGAAATCATTTATTCTCTCCTAAAACAATACAATATTGCAGCAATTACTATTTGTGTTACTCAATCATTGAATTATGATAGGCATTTAAAAAAAGCAATTAATTTATCATTCTGTAAAATGTACTTTAATTCTTTATATGTACTTTATATTGTTTATAAATATGGAATAGTGACGATATATTCTATTTTAGAGCTATTCACAATCAGTCATTTGTTAAAGTATTGGTATTCATTCTATTTGTAATCTTAAAATTCGTTTTAGCAGGTCGAGAGTAAAAGGGATGTATTTAGACGCAACAAAAATATAATTAAGAAGATATATAACCATCGTGAAAATTCATATTTTTAAAATCACTGTATTTAACTGTATGGAAAACTAATCCAAAAATTACTAATAGGTCTGTATACCAACTTACGATTTGAAAAGCCTTTGATGGTGCCGTTCAGTCTGTGAGCACATCTATACCGCCGAACGACGTCAGGATCACGGTTCCGTTCAGTCTGTGAGCACATCTATACCGCCGAACGACGTCAGGATCACGGTTCCGTTCAGTCTGTGAGCACATCTATACCGCCGAACGACGTCAGGATCACGGTTCCGTTCAGTCTGTGAGCACATCTATACCGCCGAACGACGTCAGGAAAACGGTTCCGTTGAGTCTGTGAGCACATCTATTCCGCCGAACCACGTCAGGATCACGGTTCCGTTGAGTCTGTGAGCACATCTATACCGCCGAACGACGTCAGGATCACGGTTCCGTTCAGTCTGTGAGCACATCTATACCACCGAACGACGTCAGGATCACGGTTCCGTTCAGTCTGTGAGCACATCTATACCGCCGAACGACGTCAGGATCACGGTTCCGTTCAGTCTGTGAGCACATCTATACCGCCGAACGACGTCAGGATCACGGTTCCGTTCAGTCTGTGAGCACATCTATACCGCCGAACGACGTCAGGATCACGGTTCCGTTCAGTCTGTGAGCACATCTATACCGCCGAACGACGTCAGGATCACGGTTCCGTTTAATCTGGGAGCACATCTATACCGCCGAACGACGTCAGGATCACGGTTCCGTTCCAGTCTTGGTATTGGAGGTATGGTGCAGATCGCCACAGACTGGCACTTCCTTGTTAGGATGTCTACAAATGTCCTCAGCAAGTGTATTGATTTACCGATCTCTCTTGACTAAAAGGGAAATGTTATCATAAGAAACACATAACATTAACATCACCTAAGGTTATCCATACAATTTAAACCTGCGTTCGATGAAAAAAATGCAACAAACAACGAATCAGCTATTATTGCATTTTTAGTGGAAACTAGCGGGTGTGCAAATTGCGCATTTTGTAATAAAGTACCTGAGGGCCGAGCATTTGGTCGGTAAACTCTGATTCAATCAAAGACGGCAGGCAAAGATATTCCAACGGGTGGGGGGGGCCTGACACTAGAACTCTCGGCGGCCCTAATTACACATTATGCTGCGTCCGCACTGGCCGAACATTCGTACCGAACTAATTCGGCTAAGCACAAAAAATCAACAAACGTTTCAAACAAACAATTACTGACCATATAATTTACATTGGAAATAAATATCAACAAACAAACAAATGTTCGGCAGTACACTGGTCACCGAGCATGTTCACCCAGTGCGGACCCGGCTTTACAATTCACATTTGATAATCTAATGATAATGGAAGTTAAACAACGGGGGGTCGGAACGCCCTATGCTGCTAATGTTAAAATATACATCTTTAGGTACACATAACTCCAAAACTTTTAGAGATAGTTTACCTAAATCTTTTTTATATTGCTACCCACACTTTGAACTTTGATTTGAACAATGGATTATAAAAAAATATAATTATATCATAAAAAATTATATAAATAATTTTTTTAGCCTTTTAGTAAAATGATTTAAAATTTAAAAAAAATATATGTATACATATAATAGTTATTTTTAAAAGTAAATCTCTCAAAATAAAGATAAAAATGTGGGGAACAAAATAAAAAAAATTATCTTGATATCTTTATTAGTTTTTGAGTTATGTGTACCTCAATATGAAAAAAACAAACTTTCGGAAAAGCGATTTAGAAAACTCGTGAAACATTTAAATAATTAAAAAAAAAAAAATTAAATAATTAAAACATCCCTGCTCCAGAGGAAGGATTGTCAGAGTCTTCCATCTCTTCACATGTTAGATGTCCTCTAACTTTTTTTTGCACTGCTAAGTTGTTTTCTGCATCTTTTCTCTATTTCCTCCATAGCTTTCTCCGATTTTCTTATTCGCAATTGATTGAGCTCCTTCATGGTACGGATACAGTTTGACCCAGGAACAATCCCAAGCCTAGCAAGCATCTTACATTTTATTATATTCCCACAGTTATATGTGGCAACAGCTTCAAACACCCCCAGTTCCAATGTATTTTTCATCACAAAGGTGTTGTTAGGGACTCGAGACCATATTATGCTATTGAGGGACTCGATGGGGTTCTGAGTTCCCCCATGCAAACACTTTTGTAAAAGATGTGTTTGGGATAGATAAAAAAAAATTGTTTTATTGCCCTCATTACAACTTTAGGCAAATGGGTATGCTTATCATGATCGTACATTGTGTTTTCAGCTTTGGCTTTTTTGAACTTGCACCAAGTATCAGGGCCACTTGGGCACAATCCGTGACAGGGCTTTTCATTTGAGGATCCAAGGTGAAAGTAAGTGGCCCAAACTGTCCGTTTCATGTTCTACAAACTGTTAGTATTTCTTATAATTGCTAAGCCATAATATGTCTGGATTTCATCCAACACCGAGTTAGTCAATCGTCCTCGGCCTCCAATCGGTTTTCCATCCGAAAGCTCTAGTTTCCCCATTTTAGCCTTTAGTGTCCGGAGTCTGCTACCCATTCTTTTCCTTACATGGCCTATACACTCAAGTTTTTCAACTACGTACTCTGGACCATATCCAGCTTCCTTTGCAGTAGTAGGAAAAGCAGCACTATCACCATCAACGAGGTAATATTTATATTTGATACCCAAAGTAGCCACTGACTGCTTGAAGATGTCGACAACACCGGCCACCTCCATCCCACCGCTTGTCCGTGAGTAATTGGCTGCACAGTTAGGCTCATGTTGTTGCTGAAGTCTATTTTTACACCTACAAAATTTGCTCAGAACTCTACAATCTACTACTTTACCAGTATTTGCTGCTATAGCAGTAATAACTCCATTATTGGAAACATGTCCCCGTCGTTGCCACGTTCCATCGAAAATACCTGTTATGTTTTCATCTCCTTCATTTTCAGCAACAGCCTCTGCAGCTGCTTGTATCATATCATTTTCACAAACCTCCTTTGCAGTTTTGGAAAGGATTTTATTGTATACCTACCTTGAAAGAAGGAGGCTTTGGTAGATTCATTACCGCGCAAAATACAATGTATTTTGGCTGCTTGCTCACCCTTTCCGATGCTTCGGAAAGCATATACTTTTCTTGCATTTATCTCAGATTTACGGCTATCTGGTGTTTTACTATTCCTAGATGATACACTAGCACCACACTTATCACACTTTATGGTAATGGAAACATTTAGGCCTACTCTATTACTTTTGTGGATTGAAAGCGAAGCCTTGCATTTCAAACAACCTGCTGTATATATATTTATAATACGTGAAGTCGTTTTTTGTGAACTTTCCTCACAGTTTTGAATACTCCTCCCTTATTTCTTGACCAATTTCAACGTTTAAGGTGTAAAAAGATTCGTCTTAGTTCTTAGTTTTGAAATAAGGTTTTAGATTTTTTATATTTTTATTCTGAAGGGCACAGAAAGCCCTTAAAATTTGCTTTTTGTCCAAAAGATTAACATGGGGAATAATTTGTAAACAGCTGTTGATGGTATAACAGACAAACACATGTTAAAAGCTAAATAGAACTTTAAAATTTTTTTGCAAAGGGGCAAGGTTTTATTTCCAAGTACACGGGTAAATGAAGCGCATTGCGCTGCACAGATACGCCTAGTCGAACACTAATTACCAATTGTTCTTTGCTGTGGCTTATTCTTATAACGTCATTTGTCCCGATCAAGGGAAGTACTTCTTCTTATATCATGTCCACTCTTACACAATCCATCCAAATCTAAAAACAAAAAATAAGAGTAAAAAAAAAAAAAAAAAAAAAAAAAAAAACGCTGAATAAAATAATGTTTTAGTGCAATTACTTGGGGATTAGAATTAAGTTATTTTAAATAATTTTGTGTGTCTAGGTCGCCAAAAGGTTAGCGTCTTGGATATTTTAAAGGGGTGACGGGTTCAATACGTGGGATTATGCCCAATGGCTGGTTTGGACTGTTTTCCCCAAAAAAAACGTTCAATTTCCACAAGAAAAGTGCCACTGGTGTTGAAAGCAAACAAAATCCTATACTGTACTATTATACGAGAAGTGCCAATAACTAAGCATTTTTAATATTAAAATTTCCGTACGTTTGACCCTTACCTTTGGGAACATTTTAAATTAATAACAGAACTTGGTTTTTAATGGTTTTTGAAGGTGTGTTATCAATTAATAGTACCTACAAGGAATTATTTAAAAAAAAACATATAATTTATCTCATTTCAACCGTGTTTTGAATAAAGTTGTGTATACTGGTAAGTAAAACTAAAAATAACTCACTATTAAATTGGAAAATCCTACCTGTGAGTGAACCTGAATATATTCTTGAAAATCGAAGCAACATGCTGTCGCCTATCAACTCATGTTGACAGAACATGGGACACCGAACATCCATCATCACAAAAACACTACCAATTGTCGGCTGAGAACCATAAACATAGAAACGATATCCTTCTGAGGCTTTGAGAAGGGGGGAGGGATCCCCTTCCCACTCCAAGACACGTGGTCGGACGAATTCAGCCCAGCGATCTCTATAACTACAACTGGATTGCGCGCTATGTGCTGGGTTTTCGGTCCGGCCGCTCGGCTCTCCCCCCACCAGTAGTGTGTTTTTGGGAAGGCTGGGACGTGACGTCATCACGATGACGTCAGCAGTGATGACGTCATCAATGACGTCACGAATGACGTCACCAATGATGTCATAAGACGTCACATGACGTCACATAAATGACGTCATGGTGACGTCATTACCGCTGACGTCATCATGATGACGTCACTGACGTTAATTAGGTCAAGGTCACGCAAGAATACAAAAAAAATTTTTTTGCACTTTTGCGATTCCTCAAATTTTGCTGAGAAATTGAAATTTCTCGAGGAATCACAAAAGTACAAAAAAAATATTTTTTTATTCCCTAGCGATCAGACTCTAGACCTAATATATCCGTCAGGGGTCATTGACCCGTCCCAGCACCCCCACTTGAAAAAAAAATATTTTTTTTATTTTACTTACCCACCGAGAGACTGAGAGCCGAAGAATAATTTCTTCAAACACCCGACAGTGCGACTAACGACACGCGACCCGAACAGCACCGCGTCTGAAGGCATACTGACTTGGGCGCAGGCGGTTCCCCAGGTACCCGGCTCAGTGGTGGGGATAAGGAGGTGGTGGGGGTAAAGTGGTCAGAAGGAAGAAAAATTAAAAATTTTGCAACAACTTATCCGAGTCTGTCCGTTACCGTAACTCGGATTGGAAATATTTCCTGAGAAATATTTATTTTTATTCCTTCTCAGGTGATCTTGGAACTTGTGAAATTTTAATCAAACCAAAAGTGAAAAAAAAAAAATTTTTGTTATTTGAAACTTTGCCGAAAAATTAAGAAATGTTTGATATTTGGCTAAATATTTAAATTTAAACTCAATATAAGTAAATTGAGTGCAAAAAGTGAGATGTGCACACCACAAGAGTTGAACAGCAACTGAGCAAGTTGCTCTGTGTATCTCAGGTACTCGGTGGAGTGGTGGGGATAAAGAGGTGGTGGGGGTAAAGTGGTCAGATGAAATAAAAAATTTTTTTTGCAAACCTTACAACCGAGTTAGTTCTTCATGACTAGGTATAAAAAAAAAAATTTTTTACCTACACTCTTCAACATGTTCAAACGTGTTCAAGGTCAACCATTTGAAGTTTAAAAAAAAAAATTGTCTTTAAAATTTTATTTACAAAAATCCTCCTTCATCCCCATATGTGCTGTCCGGACTTGTGCTTGATGTTGTCGAAGAATTTTCTTCACAGCAACATGTTCCTTGTGTATTTTGGACTACCCCTTCTGCTTCATCCATACTGTCGTCGATGGTTGGACAGTCGTATTCCAATTCCATTTTAATTACCATCCCTGGATTTTGAAGTAGCCGCATGTGCAATTTTTCATAAATTTCTTTTAGGTATTGAAGGTTGTCAACAAGTAATTCCCACTTCATTGTGTTGTGTAACCTCTAGCGTAGCTGAGTTGGAAATGAAGCAAGTCTTGCTTGCAGGATTGGTATTTTGGAATTGTGGTGGTGGGGGTAATTGATACAACCAGACAGGTTGAGACATGTTCAAGGTCAACCATTTGGAGTTTTAAAAAAGAAAATTTTATTTACAGAGTAGTGTTGAAAACTGGCAATTTGGCTGCTTTATCTGAACACTCGATGCATCTTAGGCAGTATACAACTGCGTATACCAGGTAGAAGAAGATTGCAATCAATAAGGCCAAGATTATGAAGAGATCTAATTTTAAAATTCTCTGAATTAGCATATGGTCCTTCCTGATCCGTCTTTCTTCCATCCTTCTTTCCATCATCTCCACTAGATCCACATGCTGGCATCTCCTCCTCCCCAGGCTTTCCGCTTCATCGGCCTCATATATTGGTGGTGGAACATTCATGTTTGCAGCTCAAAAGATGAAGATGTAATGAAACACATTGGTGCTGCATCTGAGGTCTCCAAGAGGAAAAGTGGTAGGGGAAAACCTGAACATGTTAGAACATGTTCAAGGTCATCCAATTTGTGTTTTAAAAAAATTCTATCTTGCTACAATACTGTAGCAAGATAGGTTTTTTTATTTTGTTTTTATTTTATCATTCTTTTATTACAATACAAAAATATGCATATTGAAGTACAAAGAGGATACAAAATATAAATATTAGTCAGGAGAAATATTCCAAGTTTGGACTGGCTTGAGTCTTCATGGATGATCTGGAGGAATAGGCTGAAGAAGTTGATGATGGTGACCTAGGCGGCTCGTCATCCCTGGGGACATGAGGGCATTTTGTGTTGCAAGCAAAAATTTGCATGTTCAATCGGTATCCCTGTTCGATTAGTGATTTAAATTCTTGAACAATATTGTTTAATTCTTCCATATTTCTTACAAATACTTCTTCATAATTTGCACATTTTACAGTCAGAGCCATCTTGATGTTTTCCGTATGATGTCCAAAGGCGGAATAAATATTAGCATGGTTGTTTGAAGGTAGTATGAAATAGTGGTGGGGGGAAGGATTTTACACGCTGTCTGATGGGAGGTGGTTAAATTTTTTCCAACTAAACATATTGATTGAACAAATGGTGCAAAGTTCTTTAGGTGTTTCGTAACTCATAACTGGAGCTACATGGCCTAATTGTAAACATCCATCATCTTGTAGGAATTGTGCTGGGTTAGATACAGCAGCCCTTCCACAATTTTGACAAAATTTTGTACCATCACTAAACTTGTACCACCCAAAAGTGTTGTAACCTCTGTTGTCTAGCTTGTACTGTTTGATAAAAATTTTAATTTGCTGAGGAGCGTTGGAACGTAAAGTATGGCTAAATAGCTGTTGATCTTGAATAATTTTTCTTACACAAAGCTCAAATAGGGTGCTCATTGTTTGACAGTTGCAATCAAACTGAACTTATTTACAGTCTGTATGCTGGTAACCCGAAATGGTGGGGGAAAACACACACACACACACACACACACACACACACACACACACACACACACACACACACACACACACACACACACACACACACACACACACACACACACACACACACACACACACACACACACACACACACACACACGTATTTCTGTTTGGAAAATATATTTTTTTTTATTGGTGCAAAGGTCAAAGGTCAAGGTCACCCCAGAGCTTTAAAAAAAAGGCAACATATCAATATGTGAAATTCTTTTTTTTTGTGTGTTTCACATATTGATATGTTGCCTTTTTTGTGTTTTTTTGTGTGTTTTTTTTTTATTTTTTTTTTTACTATCTTTATTTAAAACAGTACAAACAAGATTACATGACAAAAATTATATAGTAAAAAAATATAAACAGATACAAGACAGAAAAAATTATTTATTTTTTAACACTGCTGCTTGTCTGCGATGTGGATGGTAAGCTCGGTGGAGTTGCTGCCGCTGCATCCGTGGGACACCAAGTAGAGACATCCCGGTTGAATGGAGCGTAGATCTTCATTTTGTAGTAGGTGGACAAATCTCTTCGGAAGGTAAATTTGGAATTTTGCTTCATCCCCCGGAGTATATGGTGCTTCGCTGAGACTGCAGCAGATTGCTTCGCCGACAGTAGTTTCCATTTTCTTCAGTGCATGTATAATATAATGTTTTTCATCCTTGAGTTCAGAACATTTTTTTACCGGCAAAATTGTAGACTTGGAGTGGGCGTTGAATTGTTCCACCAAAGACTGCAGAAACTGGTTGGATGCCATGGTTGTTCTAGAGGTCCTCGCTGTCTTCTTGCTCTGAGATGTTGTCGTCTCGGAATCTCGAGTAATACTCGTGCCAGGTCTCGGTCTGCTCCTCGCTTTTATAATCGCCGTTACCCCCACCACCATCGCCGATTTCTCCATCTTGCAGGTAAGTCGCTAATTTTAAAGCGTTTTTTAACGCACAGTGCCTGTCCCTTTCATGTTCCACACTTTGTGTGCAAATACAAATGTTTTCAGCAATAAATTTAAAATTTTTATCTATTTGCACATCTTTAACTGGAGTAGATGTAAATTGTTCTATCCATCTTTTCTTTTCAAGTCCTTTTGTGTAAATATTAGTAAATCTGTTTGAAAATTGATGCATAATATGATACAAGTCTGAATAACTGGTAAAACCGTCATACCAATCGATATGATGAAAATATTTCCAAGTCCATCGGTTTGTTGTTGCGGCTTTGGTGGTTAGTGAAGAAAAAGAGCATGGTGGTTTGAATAAAAATGTGTAAGGAATATTTTTATCTATATCGTAAAATACGAGTTCTTTAATTATAAACCGATCATCGTTACCACGAAAAGCTTGAAATTCAATAATACCCGGCTTGGACTTGATTTCTTCTTCCATGTCCATTTGAAAGGTCACCCGTCTATCCATCACGGTGTCAGAAGGTCAACTGTTTTCCACACCACGGTAGGCATTTATTTATGCCAGGCCGTACAGTTGAAGGCGCGTTGGTGTATATTTAACGTGGGCACCATCCCCGGTAGGCCTACACTCACAAAATTTTGAATTTTTTATTGAAAATTTGCCAATTCAAGTGTAAAGTGTTGTGAAAAATTTTAAAATTTTATTTAACTTTCCATCTGGTCATTTTTGTTGTAGTCATTCTCATCACTTTGATCCTTTTCATCACTGAAATGTGTTTCTTCATCAGATTTTACAGAATTATTTTTTTCTTGCACATATTGTTCCAATTGTCTCCACATTTGAACTTCATGAGGAATTCTATTGAATATTGAAGTGTCCACAGGTCCATACAAAATTGGTGCATCCGGTTGTTTGTCCAAAGTGTCTGTTAAATAATCTTTAATAATTGAACTGGAGAATCCTAGCTGTCTTAAATATCTTGTTATCGGTTCAGTTGCACATGTTAAAATAAAAAATTCTTCTCTGTTCAGTTGAATTTTTATGTCATGTTTGGTCGTATCTCTGAATCTCATTTGATGTTCACCTCGGTGTTTAATAATATCAATTTCCAAGTCTGAATCCAATAGTCCTACTTTTGTTTTCCTGCCAAACATGTTGCTATTAAAATAACATTCCAACAAATGGAGGTGTTTCATAAAAGATTCCCAAGCGTTGGCTGTAAACAAAATCATTTTTGTTCCGTGGGTTAAAATTACTGTAGGTGAATAGTCGGTTGATTTCATAACTCCAATTAAAACACTTTTATCCAAACTTGAAGAGATTGGATAAAAAATTCGTAAAAATACCTCCATCAAAATATTTGGTGAAATATTTTCTTCCACATTTCTCTTCCTCTTGGACAAATATTTCTTCTTTTTACCTTTTTCTTCTTCTTGATCTGCGCCGTGTTGTTGTTCATTCATGTCCAAACATTCTGAAATTTCTTTCTCTATATCGCATTCCGTTGTACCACTAGTAGAAGCCATATTGAAGATGATGCTACCCATACGATGTCAGGCAACAAACTGATCAGGAGCGGTCTGTGCGCTCCCCTTTTATAATCGCGCCGGTGATTGAAATTTTACAAAAACGAGTTTTTATAAAACATTTTTAACAATTCCTGTCAAAGGTGTGTAAGTGACAATTTTATCGTGTAAAATTAAGCAATATGCTGTAGTATTTGCTGGTATCGCTTTGGCAAATTCCATTTCTATTTTTATATCCACACTTGATGACTTTACCGATTCATTTTGTTTAGAACAATCGATTACTACTATTGGGTAGTTATCTAAATATTTTTCTGGTGAAAGCAAAGGCGTATTTGTTTTACCGTAATATGAATTTTGAAATCTCGCATACATATCGTATAGTATGCTGAATTTTTTATCTGCAAACGATACATTTAAATTGTCATATGGGAAAAATTGTGAATTTAAATAAACTTTAATATTTTTCAAATCACAATGATCAAATTGGCCCGCATGTTTAGTAATATCGTCTCTCCTAGCTGTTTGTAAACCAAATATAATATATCTGGCCCGTTCCACATAATTTGATGTTTTAACAGTCCAAGTGTGTCGATCCGTAGTAGGTAAACTGGGATGTTCATGGAATTCCCAACTTCTAAATGGAATAACAATATCACGATCAGCTTTTAATTTTCTTAATAGTAGCATTCGATGCTCGTCAGCTAATTTAACATGTGGAACTCTCCATACGATTTTGTCCAACGTTAATTTCCATTCTAAAGTCGCATCTGTTGTACCACTCGCAGCTTTAATAATATCTTTATCATTTGAAGATCTCAATAAAACTAATTCTTGTTTAACATTTAATATTATTTTCCTATAATCTTCAGCGAAACCAAGCAATAAACGTAATGGAATGTAGAAATCAAAGAATCCCTTTGAATTTGGGGTGATTGTATCAATTGTAGGTTCAACCCATCCGGCGGGTATTAATAAATTGGTATCAGTCGGTGATATAGATGTTAATCCTTTTAAAGTTGTTGCAATACCTACTTTTTTAGTGGAATCTACTGTAACACCTGATATTTCATATCTGATTTCATCAAACAAGAAAGCCATTGCGTTATTTATAAATGGAACTACTGTACCTACACTATTGTCCTTTTTTGTTACTTTCCCTTCGATATACAAGTAACTTTCACATGGTAGTGTGTAAATGTCTTGATGTTGTATAGGAATACGAATTTCATCATTATTGTTCAATTTTGATGAAGTGTAAGGGTTGTGGGTGTGATATTCTTTTTCCCATAGGGTTTCGTCGAATGTCGGACCCTGCGCTATATCCAGTATATCCATAATCGGTTAATTTTAAACCAATCTTTTCTAAGAAACGAATGTTCTCGCGTGTTAACTCCTCCACAGCTGAAGAGCTACTAATGCGGTTTCCCGTAGGTTGTCCACTTTTAAATGATAAACCCATGATTTTTGTAATAAAGTGTCGATTTTAAATGTAATCTAACTGTAATTGGCTCTTCTCGGAAATCTATCAAGTTACCGTCTTGATCCAATACGTTCAACACGATGTCTGAAATGAAAGTGGTGTTCAACGGCAGATATACTAGGTTTTGTGGCTTTTCAACAATTTTAAATCCTGGAGGTACACTTGGGTAAAAAGTATGTATTATATGAGTATTTGCTCCATCTCTGTAAGCTCCCTGTATAATGTTACAAGTTATATCTATACTATTAACTTTTAGTATAGTTACAGTTTGTTTACCGGAATGTGTTTTATTTGGTTCTAAAATTGACCCATCTTTGGAAAATCCTAATAAATCACCGATTGACTTTTCCTGAGTAAAATCTATATAATATTTGGAGTTAATTTCAGCTTTCATAGTATTGTTATTACCTTTTAATGTTATATTGTCTTTTCCCATTTTATTTTGCAAAAATTCATTAATATGATCAATTTCATAAGAACCTGTGGGTAAACTGCAAACTTCTAAGTCTGTAAACTTCCCACTGGCATCTTTTCCTTTATAATAATGCAATAAGTTATTTTTATCTTCCGTAACATTGGGAATAGAGTTGTAAGTTGTAAAATCTAACAGTGCCGCCTCCCAAAATCTTCCTTTTTGCAAGCGTAACGCTGGGAAAAGGATACTTCGTAAAGTGGACGATTTTCCTGTTAATGATACCGTATAGGAAGACATCTCAATTGTGACTGATGCTTTTAGCTAGGAATTCCAAACATAAATGGCCGCATATTAAAGTGTTATCAGGTTGTTCTCTTTTATAGTTGTAATATATGTTTTTAGCAGATTTAAAGTAATGCTCAAGTTCTTTAGGTGGTGGTAAATTGCCAAAACTATCAAAGTAATATATATTATCACCTAATTTCTTATAACAAACCCAATGAGTGCCAGGACCTTCAGAATTATCTAAATTTACAATGCCTGTTTCGTTTTTCCACATTTTAACTGGTAAATCATCTTTCATAAAGACACCGCGAAAAAATAGTATTTTTAAACATGAAATGTATTTAAATAATTCGATATTTGTTAACGCTTTATGTGGTATTACTAATTGATTTTTTTTATTTAATATGCACGATACGGTCTTAGGTATAGGCCTGCCCCGTTTTTTACCATTGACCATACTGTTGGTTTTTTGCTACCCTTTCTGGTGGAACGTCGTTTTCTTCTAATATTCCCTCCATGTTTTGTCTTTGCCGATCTCCTTTTCACTCTTCTCCTCCTTTTTCCACCTCCTACTGCTGTTTTAGCCTTCATACCTGCTGTTACCGCTAAAGCTGCTGCTTTTTCTGCAATACTAGCGTCACTAGACTTTACTCGTTGCCAAGCTATATCCGCGAGCTTTTTATCAGCTATTGATCTATTTTTTGTATCGCTAAATGTGGAATATGCTATATCGTGTTCTTTACAAGCCTGATCTAACTTATTTATGCCTGGATCGCCTCTTTCCAGTCGTTTTTTCAATTTAGTTCCTGGTCCGCAATACTGATAACCTCCCGGTATGTGAAATTCGTATGGTAAAGCGTCTATTGCTCTATTTACAACAGATCCTACTGGAATTCGATTTAAAGCTTTACTTAACAGAGAAACCGCTGTGGACGTGATACCGCCTCCTTTCCGTATAGTGTCTCGATATGGACTGGTGTAATGAAACGTCATGATTGTCTTTTATATTCGAAAAGCGTAACCTATGTGTTACCTCTATGACAGGTTGCACATAAATGATGTAATTTATGGTGTTATTTAATTAAATATCAATATCACCCCAATCTGATGATCTAAACCTTTGCGTATTAGGGTTAATAAAGTATTTATTAAAAATTTCTCGTTTAATATAACCACCTCTCGCGGATTCAGCATAAGTATTATGACCCGATTTTCCTTGAAGAATATCTGGTGTAAAATGATTGTGTAAATCAAATATCGCATTACCTAAAACTTTTATAAGAAAATTAACAGTGACGGCATCATCTACATGTTCAGGGTCTTTAAGGTTTGTTATACGTTTATTATTACAATTATACACTTTACTATCCATTTGTGATAATGTGATAGCCTGTCCTACAGTTGCAGCATCCTTTGCTTCTCTTCCTTGTGCCATGTTTGTTATTTTGTGATTGTTACATGTAAAAAAGGCATTGTAATTATTTGGATCTAGATGTACTGTTTGTCCTAAGGCAGCTGCGTCTCTATCTGCAAGACCCCATGACACATTTGATAACCTTCCATACATGCAATCCCAATAAGCGTTTTTGTATGTTAATAAGTTAAATTTTTCATTACCTTGAACAAATTCATCCCCTTGCTTTGATACTACTTGATCTTGTTTTACAAAAGAGGTTGTTTCATGTTTTAAGGTTTCCATCATTTGACCTACTGTTGCACCATCTGATGGAGCCGAACCATCTTTTACATTCGCCAAACAATTACCAAAACAATCTATAACCCCTACATCACGTGTGATACAATGATCTTTAATATATTTTAGGTTTACAGCATCGTTTTCAGTTTTTGGATAACCTATATCGTTGATAACAAATTTATAAAAAGAAAATCCATCTTTTGTCTTTTCAGGTATTAAAGAATGTAAATAGCGTCTATTCACGCTGTCTTTTTCATCTTTAGGATCATCTACGTTGGATATACGTTTATTGTTAGCACTATACGTTTTTCCATTGAATTTTAACGTACTTTTTAATTCAGATGACAAATAACCTTTGTTTATTGCATCACCGTTTTGATTTGGTTTACCAACGTTGATAATTCTATGATTTTCTGCATCATATGTGTTATTGTGTAGTCTTAATGTTGGTGATATCTTTTCCTTTACTATTTTTAAATTTACTGCATCGTTTTCGTCCGTTGGATCTTTTATGTTTTTTAACCTTTTATTACTAATATCATAATCTCCTTCAGGTGTTTGTGGTAAACCAGCACCTCTTTTTAAGTTATTCGCGTAATATAATCCATCCGAGGAATACCGTCCGAACTTGTCGACACTCATGGTGCAACTGAATAGCATTTTAGGGAGTAACGCATTTTTATGAGATTACCCCGCGGTTTCTAAGTTCATCCACTAAAGCCACCCATTCGTTTTCCAATCCAGTATGACCCGCTTCTTTAGCTTCATGTATTAGTTTCATTCTATCCACCAATTTATTGATATTATTGTAATAAATTACGTTTGTATTGTATAGTTTCTTCATCAATCCTTTACCGGTGACTGATTTGCTTCTTTTTCTCGGTTCTGGGGAACTTAAATCAAAAGTGGATGCTACTAATCTTCTTTTTACAGGTTTTCTTCTTATAATCGGTATTAATTTGGAAACAAAATCTTTATATTTTACAGATTTATTTCTATATATGGGTGCTTCAGGTGAATAATTTCTTTTATATGCATTAGTTTGTTCCAAAATTTTGCTATACACTTCCAAATCATCATTTTTTACCAATGCTTTTAAAGGTTTATTTTCAAATAATAATTCAAATAGTCCCCTTGTTCCCTTATATATTTGATCACCTACGTGAATATTATCATGTTCATCGACATCTAATTTGCTATTACCAATCATTACACCTTCTTTGGACATTCTTGCTCCATAACTGTGGTATTTTTTAGTAGAATCAGTTCCAATTAACAGTTTTAACAAGTATTTTCTTCCTAAAGGTCCTTTCGTATGAATATTTTCACCCAATAAGCTTATGTTTGATGGTTCTCCTTCTGTTTTTTCTTCTTCACTCGCTATAGATACCACTTCTTCTTCACTACCAGCATATACATCTTCTCTTTCTGCCGTTGTATCACTAAATATGGAGGCTTCCGGGTCCTCATCGCTAATATCTTCTGATATTACACTTTCCCTTTCATATTGTGTTATCGGAGCAATAATATCACCTTGAAAAGAAGGTTTAGTCAATTTCTTGTTCAATTGTTTCAAAGGTTCTGTAATAAGTTTAAAAGTAGATTCAAGAAATTTCTCCCTTTCGCTGATACCTAACTTTAACGCTCTGTTTTTAGCCCGAATAGAATCACTAAGTGATTTAATTTCCTTTACTAACTTTTCTTGGTTAACCATGTTTGTAGCAAGACGTGCTGTACAAGAATGATTGCGTGATATAATGGTTAGTGAATTAATATAAATTTATCGAAACCTATCCTGTATCGGCCGTTATTTAGTGGTTGTTCCTTCATAATTGTCAAAAATCCATAATTTTCAGCCCAAGCCATACCACATATGTCTTTAAACCGTTCATATGACATATCCGCATTGACATGATCGTAATATATGTGTTTTAAGTTAGTTTCATCCTGTTTGAATACAATTAACACATTTGCGTTGTCTCTTATCAGTTGTTTCGGTATTTTACTATAAGTCTGGCCTATGTAAATGCTATCTATATTGTTATGTCGTCCCATAGCGAAATAGCTCCTGATAGTGTTTTGGTTTTCACAGGATACGTCATCAAATATAAAAACTGAAAATGGTTTAGCTTCATGCGGTTGCATTACGCTTTCACTTGCATCAAACTTGTAATATTTCACTTCTGGCACATTATTAAATATTTTTTCTAATAATTGGTATTTGGGTTGTTGTAATGATTTGGAAAAGACATACAAGTTATTGAAACGCAATCCTTTTGGGTTTGTAATCAAATTGAATACTACATTTGTTTTACCACAATTGGATGGACCGGTTACAAGACAACGCACCGTGTTTGGTAACAAAACACCATGTTTGCCACTGTTTAATTCCGAATTGTCCACCGTGAGTTCATCAATATTATTAATAGGAAAACTATCCTTTTGCGGTATTATCTCCATCCTTTGTAAAGGTTCAACCTAAAATGATGCTCCATCATTATATGAGATCCTTTTTAGGTATCCAAGAATCTTCACTCTTATTAAATCCTAACCATCGCACTTTCACTTTATCTTTTTTCCGTTGTAACACCTTTTCAACGAGATGCACATCACCTACTGTGGATTTTAACATTTCATGTCCATAAAACCCTCCTTCGAGCAATTGTCCTTTATTGTCTTTTAAAATGTAAGTTTCTGGTACTGTAGGTTGCACCTTAAATACGGTAAAATCCTCATTTGTCCAATTTGGTAGATATCTTTTACTGAACACACCTTTGTATTTGCTTATTCGCACTTTATCACCAACATTAAACACTTTAGGCTTTAGTTTTTCAACTTTTGGTTTAGTATACATTTTTATACGTTTTAATACGAGTTTTTCATTTTTGCTAGTCACTTGGCTCGGTTTCATACCAATTGTTCTATGGAACTTGTTATTGTAATCTTTTATTAGTTTTGGTAACATATCAATCCATACGTGCGATCCTCTGTTTGAAAACATCTTGTACATCGCACCTTTTAAATTTCGATTGAATCTTTCTATGATTGATGCTTTTACCTCTGAATTAGTTAAATAATGGTTTATGTCTGTTTTTTTCATTAAATTTGAAAATTCTTTATTGAAATATTCTTTACCATCATCGGTTTGTAAATGTTTTATGGTATTTTTGTCTCTATGTATCGCAGTTTCCATGGCTTTTGTTACACTCTTGCCGGTTTTATCTTTTAGCGGTAAAGCATCTGCCATTTTTGTAAAACAATTGATAATAGTCAATATATATTTAAAACCTTTATTTTGTTTACTATAAGGAATCATTCCTATTAAGTCCGCTTGATATAAGTCGTTCATTCCTTTTATAACGGTATTTCTACGGGGAAATTTTCTTCTAGCAGGTTTATGAAGTTCATTAACAATTTTTTGTTTTAAATCCATTTTTTAATCCTTCCGTTATTACGGTTGAAATAGAAATGAACTTTATGTATGTATTAAACCCTATTTAAGTCTGTTAAGGTATTCTAAATTGGTAAGAAATACTATTTAAATATATTTCCTTAACCCTCAAGGACATGGTTTGGGAAATGTCCGAGTAATGGTTTTTTATTACATTACCCCCAGGTTAAGGTATTATATAAATGAATGATATTTAAAAAATATAGTTCATTTATATGATACCCCCCTCCCTTATTTTAAGAGGGTTAAGAAAATAATTTTATAAACAATTTATTAATTATGTTTAGGTTGTTATATTACCAATAAAGTGGAAATAAAAATTTGTTTCTAATTAAAAACGGATTTTAAATGTGTCAAGGTCATTCAAATTAATGTAAAAAAATGGGGAACAAGGCGTTGGACTTGCCGTGTTCCCCATTTTTTTACGGAAGGAAAAGGAATTTAGGTCGAAGAAGGACGAAGAGGGACGAAGAATAGGTTAATTGTTGATAGGGTTAAGAGAGTAGTGGCCGAAAAAGGAATTTAGGTCAAAAAAAGGACGAAGAGGACGAAGAATAGGTTAGTTGTTGATGGGGTTAAGGGAGTAGTGGCCGAAAGGAAGAGTGTTGATTTTGTCATCCATAATGTGTCTTTTGTCATCCTTGTTCGAGAGTGCTTTCTTAACTTCTGTAACACTGTACACTTTGTGTTTTTCACTCCTTATGGTGTTAAATTTAGCAGTCAAGGTGGTGTCGTTAAATAAACAGTTTTTGTATTGTTCAAAGTTTACATTTTTCTTCAAATAACTTGTCTTCACACCTTTTGCTTTTTTGGTGGTAGATGTTTCTTCTTGATGTCCTTTATATACTTTAAAAGAATATAATTTGGACATTAGTGCAACGATTTCTTCCATGCTTGCTCCATTGCATTCATCTTTGAATTTGCCTAAAACTTTCTTATTATTTTCATTAAAGTTCGGGTGATTTCTTGGGTAGTCGGAAAAATCAAAATCATTTTTGTGTATGAACGTCCGAAGATCTTCATACATGTCTTGTGTCTTAATCCAATAAATTAGTGCGTCCGTGTCCATGTAAGCTACTCCAATATTTTCTCTTCCATAATGTTGAACCATTCTGTTGTAATGAAAGTCATACATGTGCGTTTTACTTATATCCAATATTGACATTCCTATGTACAACGGTCTATCCATTACTATCTTGGTTTTCTTCATGCTGACTGCTACCAAGTTTTCATTAATTATCATACTTGTTCCAAAATTTGGTTTCTGTACAAGTTTCTGCATCTGTCTGGGGTTTGTTACTAATTTTACAATTTTGTGTTTCCTTTTGTTTTCTAAAGTTTTTCCAAATATTGCATTGTTCATGAGCTTGTAAAAATCTTTTTCAAAAGCTGATGTTGCTGCTGCTCTCCTTGCAGTGTTTGAATCAATGTATGGTTTTAAATAACAAGATTGTGAAAATTTTAAAACTCTATGAATTTTGGTAATAATCAATCCTAATTCCAACGCTTGTTGTACAACCCAATAGTGCGCGACATAACGGTTTTTGTTGTTTAATGTCATCATTAATTTGGGCCATTTTCCCGTCGGTGATACTTCAGTTTTAGCCAACAGTGGCAAGTCGTAATGATGATCGTGTAGGTGTACTGGATACTCAAAGTCGCAGTCTAAGATGTAGCCGGTGTCACCTTCTTTGGGAATATCCATAATATTTCCAATTGAATCAGGGTCTACCCATTGGAAGTCGCTATACGGAAGGGGTTTGGACATCGCCCAACCGTACAAATTATTCGCATCAAAATAGCCAAGAAAAATCGAATCTTTAGTTTCATCGTAGTTTGGTAGAAATTTATTATTAGCTTTGACATGTCTTGTAACGGCCTGAGTTAATCCACCGCGTACACCTGATTCGATCATCAAAACCATATCGATGTCGGTTAACAGCTCCAACTTGCACTCGGTGGATTTTAACATGGCCTGCCATGCTAAGCCGGGAGATGTAAACGAATGAAGGGGGTCCAGTCCGTAAGCGGTGAAACAGGTGTTCCTAAATTCTTCCATTATGTCACACAATAATGTTACATCTAGTTTTACATAAAAGTCGGAATAATCACCCAAGGTATTTATTCCTAATTCATTCCAGACTTTCTGAGCATGATTATAATCTTCAATTGAAATTTCGGTTTCAGTTAATTTACTTTTAAACGCTTCGATAGGTGGTAGTCTTGTTTCTTCAAATTTTTCCATTCCTGTAATATAATCATAAGGAAACACTCCTTTCCTTAGCACCAAGTCCAGTTTATCTTCTGGCACAATTTTTCTGGTTTCTTTTAAATCCTGTCGTCTTAAATTTTTAGTTAGGTTGGCAAGGCTAGATGACATGAATCGAAAAGAGTCCACGAATCGAAGCTTCATCTTGCCAACAGTCTTGGAAAAACTAATGTAATTTTCTGTGCTGTTAGCCAAAACATCAATTTTCCCATCATCCCTGCCCAATTCCGGAATAATAAAATGTGAGTCATAACCACTAAGGTTATGCAAAACAACTGGAATGAATTTCGGAAGTTTATAATTAATATTACAAGCATTGCAAGCAGCCCCTCTGTAATAACCAGTAGGTGATTGTGATCATGGACTTTATGGTTGTCAAGAGTAAATTCTTTTTTACACAAGTAACAATTAGTGGCATTGATATATTGAATTTCCTCCTCTTCATCAAGAGGTAACATTGGAATAATATTACTGTACACTTCTTCAACCTTACCAGCTATATAATACAAGTTATCTACAAAATGTTTAGCAGCATCCTCACCTCTGTACAAAATTGGGGTTGAACTTAAACCAAAATTTTTCAAATGTTCTTCTGACAGTGTGGATTTAACAAGCAAACAAAAACTGTTAGGTTTATGCAGTTGATATTTTGTCCTACTGGTAATTTCCCCTTCTGGATGTTCTTGGGGTACCAGTGTGGACTCAAAGTCTGCATAAATTACAAATGGTACCCTATATTGATGGCTAATCTTTTCAAATTTTACAATAGAGCGAGTAGGTGCAGGCAAACTAATTTTGCATTCAAAATTTTCATTACAGAGTCTTTGGTGTTCTTGTAGCCATTCTGCACCTCCTCTCCTTACTTCTTTTGACACAAAACAAAAACATCGCTTACAAATCGTTATATGACCATGATGCTTAGTAACTTGACTTCTGACAAGTTGTTCAAAATTCTTTATATATACATAGTGTGAAATTTCACCTTTAGTTATTAATAACAAATCAGTATGGTTCCTAAGTTCAGCCTTAAGGGGTACACATTATTTGCATCATCCAAACCAAAAATATTTACACTAACACCGGGATTCTTCTTTTCAAATTTACAAATGTCTTTAACACTTATAGGGTAAGACAGTCCTTGGAAGTTATATCTATTATTTATATTTACATAGTGTCTACTTACTCTAGAAGGGCGCTGCTCTGGCAAAATATATTTACAAAGCATAGCATATTTAAAACACTCATTATCTTCATTCTGTACATTTATACATGCTTTAGTTTTCTCAATGGCTTTTGGTAGAGGGATGTAGCTGCTTCCTCTCATACCAAATCCGTGCTTATGCACTCTTAAATCTAAACCCTCTACAGATGTAAACATCCAACCTGACCCTCTCCCCTCATGTTCCTGCAGTTTTACCATCAATTCTTCTATACATTCATTTACAATTTGATTTATATCCGAGTTAAACATCAAAGTACGGTTTTTTGTTATGAAACCTCGAAGTGTGGTTTCACCATCAGATTTACTAAATTTTGCGTCCAACACTAAACCAAATTTAATAACATTTAATCTTGCCAATTCTTTAGTTAAAGTTTCACAAATCAATGATTTTGCCTCGGTTACAAAATTTTCTAAATCTAGTTGCACATTATTTATTTTGTTATGTATTACCGTGCGTCCGGGAAAAGCAGTTGTGCGTAAGTGTCTGGTTCCTTCTTGTTCTGTTTCTATATTCAAATCCATGTCCGTGTCTAAATCTGTATCAGTGTCCGTTTCTTCATCTTCTGGTTCCGCAACAATTCCTCTTCTAAGTCCTGACGGTCCAGCACCTCCAAATTGGATCACGCTGGGTCGTCCCTGCTGCATTTGTTGCAAATAGCTCTCCCAGTTGTCGAGCCGTTGGTTAAATTCATCCAAAAATTCGTCAATCCAATCGCAGTCCATTTCATTAGCCGTTAAACTTGCCGGGTCTTCCATATGTAATTCTTTATGTATAGCTAAAATGTCTTCATCTGGGAAAAATTCCCCACAAATATGGCAAAGAAGCATTTTTAACACTTATTACCAAGAGCGTCTTTGGATGTTAACTCCACAAAAGTTCACCAAAGAATGAGAGACGCTCTTGACCAACCTCCTTTTATAGCGGGTGGTGGGGGGTGATCTTTGGGAAAGACCCGTTCTGCGCATGCGCAGAACAAATCTGCACATGCGCAGAACAAAATGTATTATATTTATTTTAAATTTGCTATTTAGGACAAATATATAGGTCAAGGCCACCTTAAATCTGGTAAAAAAGAGGGAACACTGGATAAGAGATGGTAGTAAGATTGACTTTCTAACAAATACTTTCAATAGTATGTCAACTGGTTCAAAAGTTAAATATTTTTATTATTTACTGCCCAACTTGTTCAAAATTAAAACTTTTAAATATATTTGTTTGAGCAAATGCTTTTGGCACACTTACCACACGCCAAAACTCAAAAAATGTACAGAATTAAGACTGATCTCGCGGGGAAATACTGATGTGCTACCTAACATTGGTCATCTGACTTTATTTTATTTTTTTTTTTTTGTTTCCTTTAAGTCTTGTCTTCGTAAATTAGCTGTTAGTTTGCTAAGGCTGTTGGCAAGATCAAGCTTCGATTCGTGGATTCTTATAAATCTATAAGAATCCACGAATTGAAGCTTGATCTTGCCAACAGTCTTGAAAAAACTAACAGCTAATTTATGAAACCAAGACTTGAAGGAAACCAAAAAAGAAAAATAAAATAAAGTCAGATAACCAGTGTGAGGTGGCTACATAGTATTTCCCCGAGAGATCAGCTTAAATCCTGTACTTTATATGAGTCTTAGCGTGTAGGAAGTCCGGCAAAAGCATTTGATCAAAACAAAATATATTTAAAATTTTAAGGTTAAACAAACTAGCGAGTATAAAAATAAAAATATTTCCTAACCATTGACAACCTGTTAACATATTGCAGTGTTAAAGTATTTGCTATTGAGTCAATCTTACCATCACCTCCGATCCAGCGTTCCCTCTTTCTTACCAAATGAGACTGAGGCTTGACTACCCGTATATATAACGTTTCCCCAACCACTAATGCTCTCCCCCACCACAATCAATTCACAACAGTGGGTCAATTCCATCGGAAATTATTATTTTCAGCGGGGGATAGAGCATCTGCTGCCCTATCTCCCGCTCATATTTTTTTCTCTTTTTTTACAGTTTTATAAATTTTTTTTTCCATTTGTCTAAAATGCAAAACAAAAAATTATTTACAAACAAGTTTCTAAAAATTTTCAAAATTCAGATCCTTACAATTTATATTTAAGGTAGCACTAAAACGGTGCTACCTATATTTTGAAATAATTACAAATATTTTTTCCATCCTTAAAATTTCACAGTTTAATACTTTTAAATATATTTGTTTCATCAGATGCTTTTAGACACACTTACCACATGACAACACTCAAAAATGTACAGAATCAAGAATATTTCCACGGAAAAATACTAAAGTGTTACCTGCATATTCAATTTAGCTCAAAAACAATATAGAATTAATACCAGCATAAAAAATTTCAAAAATCAGATCTTTAAAATTTATATTTAAGGTAGCACTAAAACGGTGCTACCTATATTTTTTAAATAATTACAAATACTTTTTCCATCCTTAAAATTTCACAGTTTAAAACTTGTCAGAGACAAACAATCTGAAACAATTTTTTTTCTAATCTAACCATTACTAAAAACATACATGACACCACTGTGCAAAATATTACCTTTATACTTACGCTACATCTAAAACAGTGAAACATCCATGTCAACCCATTGGCGGCTCGAAAGAGAATGAGATGAGTCAAACTTGCTTCAGAGGTACCTCAGTGGTAGACTGGTGGGGGGAACAGTATGCCACTACTATTTTTAACTTGTTGTAGGAGTAACAATTTCACACTACTGGCTTGGCAGCTCCACCTCCCCGGGGGGGGGGCGCAGTTTTCGTCCGGAGCAAAAAAATTTTGGTCAAGGTCAAAATCCAAAAAAAAAAATTTCGTGGGGGGGCGCAGTTTTCGTCCGGAGCAAAAAAATTTTGGTCAAGGTCAAAATCAAAAAAAAAAAAAAAAATTTCGGGGGGGGGGGCGCAGTTTTCGTCCGGAGCAAAAAAATTTTGGTCAAGGTCAAAATCCAAAAAAAAAAATTTCGTGGGGGGCGCAGTTTTCGTCCGGAGCAAAAAAATTTTGGTCAAGGTCAAAATCCAAAAAAAAAAAAAAATTTCGGGGGGGGGGCGCAGTTTTCGTCCGGAGCAAAAAATTTTTGGTCAAGGTCAAAATAAAAAAAAAAATTTTTTGGGGGGGGGGCTCACTTGCCGTCTGGGGCTCGGGGGGGGGGTCACCTACCCCTAGGACTTTAACTCTTGGATACCTGCTACCCTTACTCATGGGTCAACATCAAATAATATTTTGTTCCACCACAGTGTGGACAGCCAACACTTAGTCGCATCTCGCTCTAAGTCCTGAGGAGTTCTCAGAACTCAGGCAAAAATCCGCCTAAGTCATGGCTGACCTACATATCGTGTGGAACAAAATATTATTTTATTCACACACAAATATGGGTCAAGGTCATCCAAAAGTTAAAAAGAAATCCCCCCGATGCCTAAGACCGCCGGCGGTCAGAGGCATCGGGGGGATCTCAACATTTAGGGGGAGGTGATTTAATAAAAAATTATTTATTTAATTTTGAGTTTCCTTAAGGGAAACATGCTACAATAATTTGGAAGAGGCCATGCTAACCATGACCGAGGATCCCGTCTTAACCCGTAGGTACTGACTTTTGCCTAGCACACCGGTCAGTGTCAGGATCCGACGCCTCGTGCTAAAGGATGCCAACCACCCATCTAGAGTGATGAGGTCCAGTAGCGCCCCTGACCGAAAGAGGCCTAAGGGTGGATCCCCAGGGGCCTACCCCCGGGCTCGTTAGGCGCCATGCTATTGTTGGTAACAAATAATTCTTGAGGTTCTGAACCTCGAAAAATTTTTATTTTACACAGACTGTTAAGTCTCAAAAGCCTAACACTTTAACTGCCAATCCACAGAGGAGTACCTCCAAAATACGAATTTTGAAATATTTCTACTTGGGGACAACCTGTGAAGATTAGTACAAAGAAATATTTTTCAACACACAAGACTTAGACTAAATATATCCAACACCAATACCTAGCAGAAGCAGCAAGCGCAAAATAAAATATTTCTTAACACTACACATGCCATGCCTTAGACTAAAAGAATTCCCAATATAATGCGGCGCCAACATTACATTGCGAATCCTGTATGGGCAGAGCTTCAACCACTCAGCTGAAGTGTTTGAAACCAACTGCAAGGAAGCAAAGCCTCAGAGAACCGAAGCTGAGCCGGTCAGGAGTGGGGGGAACCGGACCTGGTTACGTAAACAGCCAGACCTCGACACATACTTGTTTGCGGCATTGGACAATCTCCAAGAGCCACACCTGAATACATTACTAACCGGATCTCATTATACAACACGTGTCAAGGTATGGCAACGCCTCGGGCTATGCCACCTCCTCCTCCCCCGGGGGGGGGGGGGGGCTCACTTCTCGTCCGGAGCCGGGGGGGGGAGGGGGAGGGGTCTTGGGACTTAGAATATTTTCGGTCCAAGTCAGGTTTAGTATAGAATAATATTTTAGCTTGCCGGATTCAGCACAGCCGGCAGAGACGGTTATATAATGCTTATATAACAGACTGGTTTCTTGGCCAGCTGTCCAACTGTAGCTCAACAGAAGGTAAGTCAGTTTATTGGAAGCCAACAAACACGCCACACCTCGCCACCGCTGGACTTTTCTGTGAGTAAATTTTTATTTTTCCTTCTTATTAAACTTAGCAAAACAGAACCTACCCTGTTTTGCACAAAATTAATTTTTGTTACACTGCTACACTTACGTTTACTTAACAAATTATTTTCCACTCCTTATTTAATATTTTATTCCTTACTTGTTAAGACTTACAAACTGAAATGCTGGAAGACTGTTTGATACAAAATTAATTTTTATTTAGCTATACAGGTCTCCTAATATTTTCCTACACTTGTATTTTGCAGGTGTGGCTAAATATTTTTCGCTCACAATTTAATTTTATTCCACACAAGTGGATTTTGAACTTTACTACAAAACTAATCCATGCCCATCTCCTACAGAATTATTTTTCATTTGCCTCTACCTCTTTTAGTCTTACATTAAATATTTCTTGGAGTTAAATTTTACACAAGTCTCTCGGTTAATTTTTCTGCACAGTACGTGTTACTCCTTGGACAGTTCCCGGCAAACTGTTTCTACACTTCACAACAACAGTCCGCATTACCCCCCTCCACTACTCATTCCCCCACTATAGCCCTGTTCCCCCACTACTTCCAGCTAAGGTGCAACACTTCACTGAGTGTTTCAGTTTTATCCAAACCTTACTGTGGGATACATCTATGGCTGAAACTTTGCGAGAAAAATTATTAAGAGTAAAATTTTTGCTGGCCAAGCAAAATAATTCTGTTAAGGTGTCCAAGACTTCCACTTTAACAAAAATGAAACGTTGCTTCAAAAATAATCCAAAATTTTACTCAAGGGACACAAATATCACTATGGATGATAAAATGTTTCAGAAACTTTTAGACGAGCTAACTTTTGCCAGTAAGGTTACGTTGGTGACTCCAATTCCCGACCAAGTTCCAAGATCACCTGAGAAAGAATAAAAAATAAATATTTCTCAGGAAATATTTCCAATCCGAGTTACGGTAAAGGACAGACTCGGATAAGTTGTTGCAAAATTTTTAATTTTTCTTCCTTCTGACCACTTTACCCCCACCACCTCCTTATCCCCACCACTGAGCCGGGTACCTGGGTAACCGCCTGCGCCCAAGTCAGTGCCCAAGTCAACTAATTTACACCGATGCAATCTGCATGAAACTGCGAGGATTATGATATAAATTTTGTATCAAAATAATTTGGTTATAAACTATATTCGACAGCCTATAATTTTCATTTCGAAAGCTGCTGTCTTCGCTAATATTTTATTGATTAAATTTACCTTATGCACTATGAAGTGGTTCATAGTGGTTCGAGTATAAAGCTATAAAAATTAGGTTATCCAGTTTTAAAAGGTATAGTAATTATTTATCAATAAAATACATACGAAAAGCGTGACCCCTTTTTGAAAGTTTTATATGAAGAGCAACTTAATATAATCAACAGCTATAACTCGCTAAAAGCAATATTTCCATTCCAAGACGGAATTGAAACTTCGATTGAGGGCATCATGTACCAGGTAGTAATTTTATATATTTTTTAAGACCCAATAACAATTTATTAAATTATCGTCTACTTGGTTCGTTTTGATCATGGAGGCTGTGGGTTCTAATTAATTGTGTTACAGGTGTAATGCAGCTCAATCATTTTTTCATTTTTCCTTTATTTTTTTTTAATTGGAATCATCTTCGCCTTTGTAAAACCGTTGAAATATGTCTTCCCCATTCCCTTTTATCGGACGGTGTTTTGTGTTTTTGGAAATTTATTGGTAAATATATACCAATATTTGTGATTGTTATCAGGGACGGTAGCATTACCTACATTAGTGTTCAGTTGAGTGATCTAACCCATATTGAAAGTATCTTAGGTGTGACAATTAGGGGGGAAATCATTTTTAATTGGTATTTATTGTAACCAAACATTGAATTGTTGGTCGACTACCAAATTAGGTATTGTTTGGTCAGGAATGTTCTTTCTGCGGGAAAGTTTTATATGAAGAGCAACTTAATATAATCAACAGCTATAACTCGCTAAAAGCAATATTTCCATTCCAAGACGGAATTATATCACACGACAAGGTGCGCGCGGGAAGCGGATACGGCCACGATCTACAAACGTTTATAGTAATATATAAAAGTTTATTATTTACACTGAAAAGTACAACTTAAATATTTTATGGAATAATAATTGATTGATTAGTGAAGCGTAATACAATTTCGACACTTCAAAAGATAATGATCGAGCCAAATGGTGCAACATTTTTTACGAGAGGAAGTTTATGCTGTACATAAAGAGCAGAACATAATTGTATACTCAATTTAAAAAGATATACATGTATATTAACCTCTTTAATTGTTGAATGTAATTTTTTTTATAAACTTTTTAATAAGTTCTTTCAAATTAAACACATACATTAAAATTTAACCTTAGTTTATTATACATTATTCTTACAGGATAACTTACGATCTTCCGACTATAGTAAGTTTACAATCGTTTAAAGTATATTAAATAATTTTTAATTAGTTTAAAACAAGACAATTTTATGTCAATTATTAATTCAAAGTGTCATAAACCCCGTTTTTTCGTCTGTTTATTTCAGGAACCTTTAAAACACGCGTAAACGGCACAATATGGCATCTGAAAATAACAAGGCTAGTTATAAGCGATCTCACCCTGTGTCAAATGTATCATCCTGCCATTAAAAAAACAACGGTTCTTTGAGCCCAAGCTCACCATAGGTCAAATACTCTCTTGTATCTCAACACTAAAAGGTGTCGGTAAGCATGAAAAGCCCTTGCATCAATTGAAACCACACATATATATATATCGTATGGCTCATTCAGCCAGCCACCATGGTTTAAGAATAATAAAATAAATTCTGCGGTGCAGAGCACCTGAGTCAGTATAAGTAAAAATCTAAACACTAAAATAAAATAAAAAATTAGATCTCTCTTTATAGAGCTAAATCCAGGGCGCTAAGCCATTGCAGCCCAGCTTCACTTGAGCTATGCAGACCGGCCAATCCTTCGGGGAAGGCACTCAGTGGGCACTCTTCGACTATGTGTTTCATAGTTTGATACTCTGCTCCGCAGTCGCATGACTGGTCTTGTGTCATTCCCCATTTGTGCTTCCAATAATTACATCTTCCCACTCCAGTGCGGAAACGATTGAGTATAGTCCACTGCTTCCGAGGAAGATTCATACCACCTACCGCTACGGTCGGGTCATCTATCAAGAAGTGGTTCCGACCTTGAAAAGCGTCCCAGGAGGAAGTCCAGTTTGTATGGATGGTGAAGTTAGAGTCCATCAACTGGGAGGCTGTTCGTAGAGGTGGTTTTCGGGACCTCAATCGGCCCGCATTCTGGGGTAGGTAATCATGGATGGGCAGCTGTGGAGCAGATAAGATCTTTGTGTATTCCCTAATGAGTGCATCCCTTCGTCTTATTTCAGGAGGAGCGATATTACACAGCACCGGGAGCCAGGGTACAGGAGTTGCCATGAGTGTACCACTAATGGCTCTCATGGTCCTGTTTAGCTGGACGTCGATCTCTCTAACGTGCACACTATTTAACCACACGGGAGCACAGTACTCAGCAGTTGAATATACCAATGATAGAGCAGTTGTTCGCAGAACTTGAAACCACACATCAATCCCCTTTTCACAGACATCTGCAAGAAAATGAGGATACACAACATGAAGAAAAATAAGGATCGTATGAGGAACATATGGAATAAATATCTGAAAAACTTTCAAAACACATCGCAAAGCCCAAAATAGTATGAAATAGAAAACTCTTTGATTGAAATGAATGTTGCCTGCATTACAGGCAATGCAACTCAAATAAACTAAAGTGGAGACAAATTTGAAATAGCATAAGCCATTGAACGCAATAACAATGAAGATGTGATCCACATGGAAACCAATATTGATGACCCAGACGGTATCGAACACGAAATTGAGGACGCTGAACCAGAAATTAGTAGGAACAAACAAAATGACTCCAAAAGTATTCTTATTCAGACCCTATGTCAAATTAACAGCGATAATGATATTGAAGTAGAAGATATGAACTTGAATCTAATAGAGGACCACTAAAAACAAATGTTATTTCTCCGCAAGAGCAGCATGACGACGTAAACTTTTGGGAATTTTGGATTACAGCAGTAGATTGGAAAAAGGTAAAAGAAAAAAAATGTAAAGTATTCATGGTTCATGGTCAGAGAATTAATCAAACTTGTCGCTGCCCCGGTCTACAAAATTTGTCTAATAAACTTCACCACACATAAGGCCTTTTCACACCGGCGTCTGCGACGTCCGCGGAAGCCGCAGAAGTTTTGGAAGAAATAAATCGCTTCCCGTGTTATCAAATGAGACCGTGTAAGTAGTAAGGAGGGGCCGGTTCTGGGCCATGAGGGGGTACGAGGGGTACGAATTTTCTAACAGTCCTTCAGACCCATTTTTAACCCGTTTTCGGTGATTTTTGCCTACATTTTGGCAATTTTACAGCATTTTTCAGGAATTCCGAGGCATAAAAACCTGATGGAGGAGGGTGACTGTGCCATGAGGAGATATGAATTTCCTAACAGTCCTAGACCCGCAGACCCATTTTTAACCGGTTTTCAGTGATTTTCAGTGACCGATAAAAACCTGATAGAGGAGGGTGACTGCGCCATGAGGCTTACGAATTTCCTAACAGTCCTACGTAAGGACTAGTCCCGTGTAAAGGACTATTGTATTTAGATAGTCCCGTGCAAGGACTAGTCCCGCCTGCTATCGTATTTAGATGGTCCTGTGTGTGGGGACTAGTCCTGCGTGGGGAATTTTATATTCTGATGGTCCCGCATGAGGACTAGTCCTGTGCAAGGACTGTTGAATTTAAATAGTCCGGCGTTGGGATTGTTGTATTTAAATGGTCCGGGGACTATTGTATTTAAATGGTCCTGCAAAGCCCTAACACCTAGCAGCTAAGGCTTTGACCTGTGAATAGAGCCTATTAGCCACCAGCTTAGACCTAATGTGTTGGACCTAAGGTCTAAGCCTAAGGCATTACACCTGAGTAGAGAGCCCTAAAACGAATCAGCTAAGGCTTTGACCTGTGAATAGGGCCTATTAGCTAAGAGCTTAGACCTAATGTGGTACACCTAAGTAAATAGTCCGTTGTGGGGATTGTTGTATTTTAATGGTCCGGGGACTATTGTATTTAAATGGTCCTGCAAAGCCCTAACACCTAGCAGCTGAGGCTTTGACCTGTGAATAGAGCCTATTAGCCACCAGCTTAGACCTAATGTGTTGGACCTATGGTCTAAGCCTAAGGCATTACTCCTGAGTCCAAAGCCCTATAACCTAGCAGCTAAGGCTTTGACCTGTGAATAGAGCCTATTAGCCACCAGCTTAGACCTAATGTGATGGACCTAAGGTCTAAACCTAAGGCATTACACCTGAGTAGAAAGCCCTATAACCTACCAGGCTTTGACCTGTGAATAGGACCTATTAGCCAACAGCCTGGACCTAATGTGTTGGGACTACGATGTAAACCTAAGGCCTTACACCTGAGTCCAAAGCCCTAAAACCTAGCAGCTAAGGTTTGGACCTGTGAATAGGACCATTTAGCCAACAGCCTAGACCTATGTGTTGGTCCTAAGATGTAAACCTAAGGGCTTACACCTGGTACTTAAGACCAAAGGCCTTAGACCAGAATAAATCCTTAGACCAACGATCTAATTCCATAGACCCAAGGCCTTAGACTTAGGTCCTAAAACCTAGCAGCTAAGGCTTTGGCCTGTGAATAGGACCTATTAGCCTTTACCTTAGACCTAATGTGTTGAGCCTAAGATCTAAACCTAAGGCCTTACACCTGAGTCCAAAGCCCTAAAACCTAGCAGCTAAGGCTTTGCCTTGTGAATAGGACCTATTATACACCAGCTTAGGCCGTATGTGTTGGACAAAAAATTTAACCTAAGGCCTTATACCTAAATCCAAAGCCCTAAAACCTATCAGCTAAGGCTTTGACCTGTGAATAGGACCTATTAGCCATTAGCTTAGACCTTATGAGTTGGACCTAAGATCTTAGACTAACTCCTTACACCTGAGTACAAAACCAAAAAACCCAGCAGCTAAGGCTATGACCTGTGATCGGGCCTATTAGCCAACAGCTTAGACCTAATGTGTTGCTCCTAAGATCTAAACCTAAGGCCTTACACGTAAGTGCAAAGCTCCAAAACCTGGCAGCCAAGGCTATGGCCTGTGAATAGGGCCTATTAGCCACCAGTTTAGACCTAATGTGTTGCACCTAAGATCTAAACCTAAGGCCTTACATGTAAGTGCAAAGCCCCAAAACCTAGCAGCCAAGGCTATGGCCTGCAAAAAGGGCCTATTAGCCACCAGCGTACACCTAATATGTTGCACCTAAGATCTAAACCTAAGGCCTTACACGTAAGTGCAAAGCCCCAAAACCTAGCAGCTAAGGCTATGACCTGTGATTGGGCCTATTAGCCACCAGCTTAGACCTAATGCGTTGCACCTAAGATCTAAACCTAAGGCCTTACATGTAAGTGCAAAGCCCCAAAACATAGCAGCTAAGGCTTTGACCGGTGAATATCACCTATAGCCACCAGCTTAGACGTAATGTGTTGGACATAAGTTTTATACCTAAGGCCATACACCTGAGTCCAAACCCCTAAAACTTAGCAGCTAAGGCTTTGACCTGTGAATAGGGCCTATTCTCCATCAGCTTAGGCCTAATGTGTTGGACCTAAGATCTAAACCTAAGGCATTACACATGGTTCCTAAGACAAAATGCCTTGGACCAAATTAAATCCTAAGACCAACGATCTAATTTCATAGACCCAAGGCCTTAGACTTAGGTCCTAAAACCTAGCAGCTAAGGATTTGACCTGTGAATAGTGCCTATTAGCCAACAGCCTAAACCTAATGTGTTGGCACTAGGATGTAAACCTAAGGCCTTGCAACTGAGTCCAAAGCCCTAAAACCTAGCATCTAAGGATTTGACCTGTGAATGGGGCCTATTAGCCAACAGCCTAAACCTAATGTGTTGGACCTTTGATCTAAACCTGAGGCCTTACACCCGAGTCCAAAGCCCTAAAACCTAGCAGCTAAAGATTTGACCTGTGAATAGTGCCTATTAGCCAACAGCCTAGACCTAATGTGTTGGGACTAAGATGTTAACCTAAGGCCTTGCAACTGAGTCCAAGGGCCTACACCGTATCAGCTAAGGTTTTGACCTGTAAATAGGTCCTATTAGCCAACAGCATAGACCTAATGTGTTGGGACTAAGATGTAAGCCTAAGGCCTTACACCCATGCCCAAAGCCCTAAAACCAAGCAGCTAAGGATTTGACCTGTGAATAGGGCCTATTAGCCAACAGCCTAGACCTAATGTGTTGGGACTATGATCTAAACCTAAGGCCTTACACCCGAGTCCAAAGCCCAAAAACCTAGCAGCTAAGGATTTGACCTATGAATAAGGCTTATTTGCCAACAGCCAAAACCTAATGTGTTGGGACTAAGATGTAAACCTAAGTCCTTGCACCTGAGTCCAAAGCCCTAAAACCAATCAGCTAATTATTTGATCTGTGAATAGGGCCTATTAGCCAACAGCCTAAACCTAATGTGTTTTGGGACTAAGATGTAAACCTAAGGCCTCGCACCTGAGTCAAAAGCCCTAAAACCTAGCAACTAACGATTCAACCTGTGAATAGGGCCTATAAGCCAACAGCCTAGACCTAATGTGTTGGACCTATGATCTAAACCTTACACCCGAGTCCAAAGCCCTACAACCTATCAGCTATGGATTTGACCGGTGAATAAGGCCTATTAGACAACAGCCTAGACCTAATGTGTTGGGACTAAGATGTAAGCCTAAGATGTAAGTCTAAGACCTTGCACCTGAGTCCAAAGCCCTCAAACCTAGCAGCTAAGGCTTTGACCTGTGAATAGGACCAGGAGGCCTTAGACTTAAGACCTAAGACCTAGCAGCTGAGGCTGTGACCTATGAGCCATTAGCCTAGAACTAAAACCTGAACTAATTAGACCTAAGATCCAAACCTAAGGCCTTACAATGCACCTGAGTCCAAACTCCAAACACCTTAGACTAGACTAATTCCTCAAACCTAAGATCTTATTCCTAAGACCCAAGGCTTTAGACTTAAGACCTAAAAACCTACAAGGGGGCCGCGATTCACAGCCCCTCATGTATTGAGCAAACATTAGGCAACGAGGTCTTGTTTCTTTGATTTAAAAATCATGATCAGCTATGGTTGTCAGATTCAGATTGGGGTGTTTGAAGACCAACCTCCATCTATCTTACCCAACACCTAAGACCCTACCGCATGGACCAGCCCCAAGACATAAAGCTAGACACCATAGTCTTGGCTTTTAAGTTCTTAGACCCAAGACTTAAGGCCCTACACCAGGGTCTAGAACCAACACCAAAGATCCGTGGTCTAGGATATTAGGTTCTTATTCCCAAGACCTAAGGCCCTACACCAGAGTCTAGAACCAATGCAAGGTCTAAGGTCTGTGGTCTAGACTTTTAGGTTCTTATACCCAAGGATTAAGGTCCTACACCAGGGTCTAGAACCAAGAACAAAAGTCCGTGGTCTAGGCTTTTAAGTTCTTTTACCCAAGACCTTCCACCAGGGTCTAGAAGCAAGATCTAAGACCCTACACCAGAGTCTTGGACCAAGGTCTAAGGTCCGTGGTCTAGACTTTTAGGATCCTATACTCAAGGGCTAAAGGCCAAAAGGCCATTACCAGGGTCTAGAACTAAGGCCAAAGGTCCGTGGTCTAGGATTTTAGGTTCTTATTCCCAAGACCTAAGACCCTACACCAGAGCCTAAGACCAAGGTCTAAGTTCCGTGGTCTAGACTTTTAGGTTCTTATACCCAAGTCCTAAGGCCCTACACCAGGGTCTAGAACCAAGATCTAAGGTCCGTGTTCTAGGCTTTTAGGTTCTTATACCCAATTCCTAAGGCCCTACACCAGGGTCTAGAACCAAGATCTAAGTTCCGTGGTCTAGGCTTAGGGTTTTAAGCTCTGAGACCCAAGACCTAAGGCCTTGCACCGTTTTCTAGGCTTTTTAGTACTTATACCCAAGGCCTAAGGCCCTACACCGTGGTCTAGTTTTTTAAGCTTTTAGACTCAAGACTTAGGGCCATACACCACGGTCTAGGCTTTTAAGATCTTAGACCCAAGACCTAAGGCCATACACCCTGGTCTAGGCTTTTAAGTACTAGACCCAAGACCTAAGGTCATAAAGGAAAGACCTGAAAACTTACAAGGGAGTCGCGATTCACGACCCCTGAACAGACACTGTGGACCCAAGACCTAAGGCCTTACACCGTGGTCTAGACTTTTAAGCTCTTAGACCCAAGACCTAAGGCCATACACCACGGTCTAGGCTTTTAAGCTCTTAGACCCAAGACCTAAGGCCATACACCCTGGTCTAGGCTTTTAAGTATTTAGACCCAAGGCCTAAGGCCCTACACTCTGGTCTAGGCTTTTAGGCTCTTATACCCAAGACCTAAGGCCATAAACTAAACCCTGGTCTATGCTTTTAAGCTCTTAGACTAAGCCCTAAGGCGCTCCGCATGGGCTAGACTCAAGACTCAAGGGCATACACATTGGTCTAGGCTTTTAAGTACTTAGGTCAAGACCTAAAGTCATAAACCGTGGGGTAGGCTTTTAAGCTCTTAAACTCAAGGCCTAAGGTGGTCCGCATGGGCTAGACTTAAGACCTAAGGCCATACACCCTGGTCTAGGCTTTTAAGTACTTAGACTCAAGACCTAAGGCCATGCACCGTAGTCTAGGCTTTTAGGTTCTTAGACCCAAGACCTAAGGCTATACACCGTGGTCTAGGCTTTTAAGTACTTATACCCAAGACCTAAGGCCATACACCATAGTCTAGGCTTTTAGGTTCTTACACCCAAGACCTAAGGCCCTACACCGTGGGCTAGGCTTTAAAGCTCTTAGACCCAAGACCTAAAACCATAGGGTTAAGACTTGAAAACTTACAAGTTAATCGCAATTCACGATCCCCGAACAGACACCGTGGTCTAGATCCAATACTTAAGGCCCTACACCTAGGTCTAGACCCAAGATCTAAGGTCCTTCACCATGATCTAGACCCTAAGACCAAAGGCCTTATACTATGGTCTAGTAATCGGCATAAACCGTTTGCAGTTGTGGTTGTTTCATCTATTTCTAGAGGTAAGTCGGCCTCTAAGTTCCTAGACCCTAAGACCAAAGGCCTTATACCACGGTCTAGTACTCGGCATAAGCCATGTGCAGTTGTGGTTGTTTCATCTATAGCTAGAGGAAAGTCGGCCTCTATGTTCTTAGACCCCAAGACCAAAGGCCTTACACCATGGTCTAGTACTCGGCATAAACTGTTTTGCAGTTGTGGTTGTTTCATCTAAAACTAAAGGTAAGTCGGCCTCTAGGTTCTTAGACCCTAAGACCAAAGGCCTTACATCATGGTCTAGTATTCCTCTTAAGCCGTGTGCAGTGGTTAATTTGTCTATACTTAGAAGAAAGTTGGCCTTTAAGTTCTTAGACCCTAGACCTAAGACCCTACACCCATGGACACCTGGACCTAAGGCCAAATCCCGAGGTTTTGTACTCGTTTTAAGCCGTGTGCAGTTGTGGTTGTTTCATCTATAGCTGGGCGAAGATTGGCCTTTAATAACTGTGTGCAGCTATTACTGTTTCGTCTCGAAAAAGAGAATGTTTAAGCTTTTACACCATGATTTAGAACGAAAACCCGTGGTCTTATTCCTAAAACCTAGGACCTTAGACCGATACCCTAGGACATAAGGGCTTAGACTTATTGCTTTAGATCTAGGGCAAAAGGAATTTAAATGAGGACCTAAGGCCTCATAATTTAGACCAACCCCAATCCCAAGCATTTAAGGCATTATACCATGGACCTGTAAGTATATGACCTTAAACTTTTGACCTAAGACCAAAGACTTTAACATAAGTCTTAAGCCCTAAGACCCTACCCCATGGGCTAGTACTGGTCCTACACCATGTGGGACCGTGTAAAATGGCGTGCATAAAGCCAATCACATGGATTATTTGAAAGCCCAGGGCACATGAACACCTGTGTTTGCTGTTGGGCGTTTTTATGATTTGCGCTTTTGGGCGTTCTGCAAACTCGACGCGGAAATTACGATCGCAGACGTAAATTATTAAAAAACATCGTGTACACATCGATTTTGAAAACGATCGTACACGTCGATTATTTTAAACAGCGTCTGGGCATCGATTCTAAAAAACGTTCGCAGACGTTAATTTAAAAAAACATCGTCTACACATCGATTTTCAAAAACGATGTGTACACGTTAATTTTTAAAAACATCGTCTACAGATCGATTTTCAAAAACGATGTGTACACGTTAATTTTTAAAAACATCGTTTACACATCGATTTTAAAAATCGTCGTGACGTTTATTAAAATCGATGCCTTAGGCTTAGACCATAGGTCCAACACATTAGGTTTTGGCTGTTGGCTAATAAGCCTTATTCATAGGTCAAATCCTTAGCTGCTAGGTTTTTGGGCTTTGGACTCGGGTGTAAGGCCTTAGGTTTAGATCATAGTCCCAACACATTAGGTCTAGGCTGTTGGCTAATAGGCCCTATTCACAGGTCAAATCCTTAGCTGCTTGGTTTTAGGGCTTTGGGCATGGGTGTAAGGCCTTAGGCTTACATCTTAGTCCCAACACATTAGGTCTATGCTGTTGGCTAATAGGACCTATTTACAGGTCAAAACCTTAGCTGATACGGTGTAGGCCCTTGGACTCAGTTGCAAGGCCTTAGGTTAACATCTTAGTCCCAACACATTAGGTCTAGGCTGTTGGCTAATAGGCCCTATTCACAGGTCAAATCTTTAGCTGCTAGGTTTTAGGGCTTTGGACTCGGGTGTAAGGCCTCAGGTTTAGATCAAAGGTCCAACACATTAGGTTTAGGCTGTTGGCTAATAGGCCCCATTCACAGGTCAAATCCTTAGATGCTAGGTTTTAGGGCTTTGGACTCAGTTGCAAGGCCTTAGGTTTACATCCTAGTGCCAACACATTAGGTTTAGGCTGTTGGCTAATAGGCACTATTCACAGGTCAAATCCTTAGCTGCTAGGTTTTAGGACCTAAGTCTAAGGCCTTGGGTCTATGGAATTAGATCGTTGGTCTTAGGATTTAATTTGGTCCAAGGCATTTTGTCTTAGGAACCATGTGTAATGCCTTAGGTTTAGATCTTAGGTCCAACACATTAGGCCTAAGCTGATGGAGAATAGGCCCTATTCACAGGTCAAAGCCTTAGCTGCTAAGTTTTAGGGGTTTGGACTCAGGTGTATGGCCTTAGGTATAAAACTTATGTCCAACACATTACGTCTAAGCTGGTGGCTATAGGTGATATTCACCGGTCAAAGCCTTAGCTGCTATGTTTTGGGGCTTTGCACTTACATGTAAGGCCTTAGGTTTAGATCTTAGGTGCAACGCATTAGGTCTAAGCTGGTGGCTAATAGGCCCAATCACAGGTCATAGCCTTAGCTGCTAGGTTTTGGGGCTTTGCACTTACGTGTAAGGCCTTAGGTTTAGATCTTAGGTGCAACATATTAGGTGTACGCTGGTGGCTAATAGGCCCTTTTTGCAGGCCATAGCCTTGGCTGCTAGGTTTTGGGGCTTTGCACTTACATGTAAGGCCTTAGGTTTAGATCTTAGGTGCAACACATTAGGTCTAAACTGGTGGCTAATAGGCCCTATTCACAGGCCATAGCCTTGGCTGCCAGGTTTTGGAGCTTTGCACTTACGTGTAAGGCCTTAGGTTTAGATCTTAGGAGCAACACATTAGGTCTAAGCTGTTGGCTAATAGGCCCGATCACAGGTCATAGCCTTAGCTGCTGGGTTTTTTGGTTTTGTACTCAGGTGTAAGGAGTTAGTCTAAGATCTTAGGTCCAACTCATAAGGTCTAAGCTAATGGCTAATAGGTCCTATTCACAGGTCAAAGCCTTAGCTGATAGGTTTTAGGGCTTTGGATTTAGGTATAAGGCCTTAGGTTAAATTTTTTGTCCAACACATACGGCCTAAGCTGGTGTATAATAGGCCCTATTCACAAGGCAAAGCCTTAGCTGCTAGGTTTTAGGGCTTTGGACTCAGGTGTAAGGCCTTAGGTTTAGATCTTAGGCTCAACACATTAGGTCTAAGGTAAAGGCTAATAGGTCCTATTCACAGGCCAAAGCCTTAGCTGCTAGGTTTTAGGACCTAAGTCTAAGGCCTTGGGTCTATGGAATTAGATCGTTGGTCTAAGGATTTATTCTGGTCTAAGGCCTTTGGTCTTAAGTACCAGGTGTAAGCCCTTAGGTTTACATCTTAGGACCAACACATAGGTCTAGGCTGTTGGCTAAATGGTCCTATTCACAGGTCCAAACCTTAGCTGCTAGGTTTTAGGGCTTTGGACTCAGGTGTAAGGCCTTAGGTTTACATCGTAGTCCCAACACATTAGGTCCAGGCTGTTGGCTAATAGGTCCTATTCACAGGTCAAAGCCTGGTAGGTTATAGGGCTTTCTACTCAGGTGTAATGCCTTAGGTTTAGACCTTAGGTCCATCACATTAGGTCTAAGCTGGTGGCTAATAGGCTCTATTCACAGGTCAAAGCCTTAGCTGCTAGGTTATAGGGCTTTGGACTCAGGAGTAATGCCTTAGGCTTAGACCATAGGTCCAACACATTAGGTCTAAGCTGGTGGCTAATAGGCTCTATTCACAGGTCAAAGCCTTAGCTGCTAGGTTATAGGGCTTTGGACTCAGGAGTAATGCCTTAGGCTTAGACCATAGGTCCAACACATTAGGTCTAAGCTGGTGGCTAATAGGCTCTATTCACAGGTCAAAGCCTCAGCTGCTAGGTGTTAGGGCTTTGCAGGACCATTTAAATACAATAGTCCCCGGACCATTAAAATACAACAATCCCCACAACGGACTATTTACTTAGGTGTACCACATTAGGTCTAAGCTCTTAGCTAATAGGCCCTATTCACAGGTCAAAGCCTTAGCTGATTCGTTTTAGGGCTCTCTACTCAGGTGTAATGCCTTAGGCTTAGACCTTAGGTCCAACACATTAGGTCTAAGCTGGTGGCTAATAGGCTCTATTCACAGGTCAAAGCCTTAGCTGCTAGGTGTTAGGGCTTTGCAGGACCATTTAAATACAATAGTCCCCGGACCATTAAAATACAACAATCCCAACGCCGGACTATTTAAATTCAACAGTCCTTGCACAGGACTAGTCCTCATGCGGGACCATCAGAATATAAAATTCCCCACGCAGGACTAGTCCCCACACACAGGACCATCTAAATACGATAGCAGGCGGGACTAGTCCTTGCACGGGACTATCTAAATACAATAGTCCTTTACACGGGACTAGTCCTTACGTAGGACTGTTAGGAAATTCGTAAGCCTCATGGCGCAGTCACCCTCCTCTATCAGGTTTTTATCGGAATTCCTGAAAAGTGCTGTAAAATTGCCAAAAAGTAGGCAAAAATCACTGAAAACCGGTTAAAAATGGGTCTGCGGGTCTAGGACTGTTAGGAAATTCATATCTCCTCATGGCACAGTCACCCTCCTCCATCAGGTTTTTATGCCTCGGAATTCCTGAAAAATGCTGTAAAATTGCCAAAATGTAGGCAAAAATCACCGAAAACGGGTTAAAAATGGGTCTGAAGGACTGAGAAAATTCGTACCCCTCGTACCCCCTCATGGCCCAGAACCGGCCCCTCCTTACTACTCGTGTACACCGCGCGTCTGCGACGTCTGCGACGTCTGCGGCTTCCGCGACGTCCGCGGAAGTTTTTGTGAGAATCAGTCGGAGAGCGATTTTTCGCAAACTTCTGCGGCGTCTGTGGCCTAGCGCATGCGCAATGCACACTTCGGAACCACGCGAGTCCCTCCGCCACTCGCACCCCGCGTCATCTGCAGTGTTGACCGTTGTTGTTGCTGGTGTTCTGTGTGTTGTACCACGTCATGGAGGCTTTGATCGAGGAAGTACGCAACCATCCTGTCATCTGGGACACAACCCTAGAAATTTACAGGGATCTGGTTATTCCTATATTATCATGGTGTATTCCTATACTTGTATTTTCAAATTTATATTTGTAACATGAACATTTGTCTAGTTCAAACTACTTATATGGTGTAAATAAAATTGAATCATTTGGTTAATTACTAGCTATTTTTTTTAACCTACACTCAATAAATTAATTTGACTTGAGGATAACTATAACTACTTATTACATTTTTGTCTTACCTTAAACAAATAGCGAGCCTTTCCTTGCTCGTGATTGCCTCTCGATAGTTCGTGTCGGTTTTCCTTATGTCAATATCGATCAGTGACAATACTTCTTCAAATTGATCTGGTGTTAGTCTAAAATATGTCCTGAACCTATCTTCATCCTGCTCCAGATCATTCATCAAGTGGTAGTACTCTCCAAAACTCTTCCTTTTTTCGTTTATTGGATGAATCCATTTCGTTCTTTTCTTCAACGAATACAACAAAACCAAGTCGTCATCACTGTCACTACTGTCATTCATCCACGGAATAGAAAACCCGGTGTCACACCAAGGAACTGGCGGAGAAGACATTTTTAGACACAACTATACACTGAAGAGAGAACTGCAGTAAACTAATCATAGGTGATCGCCTGATGTCCACATTAATCATGCGCAGAGATAATGTATATGTTATCTGTGGTCGTGCGATTACCACATAACTATAAATTATGGTGATAACAAGTGGAAGTTTTAGAACGTCGCTCGGCGGTGCGAAAGGGGCGCGTCTGCGGCGGTGTGAAAGGGGCGCGTCTGCGGCGGTGTGAAAGGGGCGCGTCTGCGGCGTCTGCGACGTCTGCGGCGTCCGCGGACGCCGCAGAAGCCGCAGACGCCGGTGTGTAAAGGCCTATAGAAAGAACAAAACCAGTAAGGGCGACCCTGAAATAGTTTATTACGGAAGATGTAAACATGAAGGCTGCCGACAGTTTAGATTTGAGTTAAATCCAAAGAACGAAGGGACGAAACTAACAAAATCTGCAAGTAGAGAGATGAATCATAAGGGGAAACTGTCATCGCGTCTGAGTGGCTTAGAGAAAAGTGTAGCGAAACAGGAATTGATGAATAAAAAAGCTTTGTCATTTAGGAGTGAAACAATTCTGAAATCTGAGGCAAGAACTGTCCTATCTGGAAATCTTTAAGAAATTCAATCTTTGGATGTATTTAGGTAAGCCAGAACAGAAGCTGCCAAAATTATGGACAAACACAGTGATGATGGAATTGACTTGCTACTGCGTTTTAGAGAGAACCAATTGATGAACAGAGTAGAGTCCTCAATAATAAAGAACACCAGAACACTGACAATGACGAGATAATTATACAAAAAGTTGGAGGACCTCTACATGTCTGCATGTTTAGTAAAATCCAGCTACAAACTGTACTGTCTTGCCTAAATTAATAAGGACAAAAATGTGTACTTCATGTAGATAGCACGGGCTTAGTTGTCAGGCCATTTAAAAATAATAGGAGGACCATTGACTATTATTCAGGATGCGTTAACATTTCAGGTAAGCTAGTACCAGTAATGGACTATGTAAGCTGTCAGCATGACGTCGCATGGATAACTTATTTCTTTCTGCAATATATCCATTTTCAGAAGATTTTCGGAGATAGACGTATTTTTCCACATACTTTAGCACTGACTTTAGCACAGCTCTTTTACCTGCAGTCATCTTGCCCTGGAACAGAATGTCCGTAAAAAAAAAATATATCTCCTCTGCACTAAAACCAACTATAAAATCAAGGGAATAGTCACAGTTCACTTTTTCTGCAGTCATTTCATGCACATGGCATCAGCAGACTTGAATGGACTCGGATTGTCAAAAGAAGTAAAAAAGTTTTATCTGTGCTGCATCGCATGTTTGATCACATGCAAAACCTTTCAATGATTTAAAGTAAAAGTTAAACCATTAGTAGTTGTCTCAAAAACAAAGTAAATTAATATTGAATTGGAGAACGCAAAGGGAATACTTAAAGGAGATGACCAGACATTAGAATTGTTTGAAATACATGACGAAAAACCAAATGAAGCTAGATTAAAGATGGTAAAGAAGTAGACAGCTGTGGGCAAATAATTTACAAATCAAGTCCTTTTTTTAGAGTAGGTACAGAAAGGAAAGAAAGATTTTATATCTGAACAGAAGAATTAGAGAGAAATAAAGATAGCTTAGAAAATAAAGACCAATGCAGAGAGGATGAAAAAAAATATTCTGCATAGCAGAAAGTTCCGGGTTTTGTTCGTGACAAAATATATGCCTTATGCACCATTATGGTCTGGATTCATGATAAGACAATTCATCTAGAGAAACATTTAAGGAATCGAGAATGAGTAACGCTCCAATAGAGGGATGGTTTAAACTTGTAAAGGAAAGTGTCCTGAATGGATTAACAAACCTGAACGTTGGTCGCTTCGTTGAAAACTTACTGAAAGGATATTGTCGATTTGTAAGGAAATATATTTAGATATATCAAATGCTGCATGCAACAAAAAGAAGAAAAACAAAGGTAGTAAAACGAACGTTGAAACTTCAGATATGAGAATAACTGACGATAAGAGCTCAATTCTGAGCAGAAAAGATGAAGAAGTAGAGGAAAATTTGCTAAAAAAGACCAAAGGAGAAACCTACGAACCTTTCGAATTCAGAAATTTTCTGAATTTGAGACGAAGAAACACAAGGATATTAAAGAAACCCCTTGCGAAAACATTCAAGAAGGTGCAATGGAATTTGAAATTGTTCAAATGATTCAGGATGGTAATTCAGAACCGAGTCCACGCACTATTCCATAGAAGAATTGGAATCATCAAAGAAAAATTATAAAGAATTAGAAGATCAACATGAGAATGACATCCAAGGAAATTTTAAAAGACCAAAAGTAGGGAGGGTTGAAAAATATGGACCACTGCAGCTAGAACTTAACAATGAGGATTACGAGTCACTGCAAGGAAATAATTCTGTATCAACAGCAGCAATGGACGCCGTGGCAGAAAACTTTTGAGAATACAGGCCAATTTCAGCTACTTTTATGCAGGTGTAGACACTGGAACAATGGTATTAAATGAAGGAAATATATATATGACACATCGTTTATAAATATTGAAGGAATTTTTAAGACTAAGTATGTATTCCTGCCATATTCCGCCGCTATGAGAGACTCTCGCTATTGTTTGATAGTGTTAAATATAGAAAAAAGAAGTATTTCATTTTGACTAGCTGAAGGTTGGATATTTACGAAAAGTTGACATTCTTCGAACAGTTTTGAGGCTCTTAAAAAATTTAAATGAACTCTCTGGAACAGGTAATAAAATAGATCTCTAAACTGGCATGATATGTTACAAACAATAACTTACCCAAAGCAGAATGATGATTATAATTGTGGAATATTTGTTCTTTACTACATGACGAAAGTTTGACAGAAAGGATTGAAATGCGGTGACTCAATTGAAAATTCAGGTATTGAGGAGTTTAGAAGAATTTGTTCAAGGACACTAGCAGAACCAGAGAGGAGTTTTTTCTACCATCTATGGATAACGGACTGATTGATTCGCCAGAGTTTTACGCACCGGATACAACGGCTTTGACAGAATTCGAAAGGACAGCTCTAAAGAAGATGAACATTGCGTACAGGAAGAATAAGAATATGGGAAAGTTTTTAGAAAAGATCTCTCAATCAGATTTTGAATCATTGACAGGAAACAACTGGATAACTTCATTTATGGTAGACTTCCTGAATGCAACTTATATTGCACGATGGGCAGTTTTGTTTTGCAATTGGAGAATCGTCATTTGTACTCAGAGAAGGTAGACCAAAATATACACCAGTTTTCAAACCAATCACGACAGAATTCAAGAGACTGATTTTGATATTTGTTCCATACAATACCAGCCATAATTTCTGTTTATATGTCATAGATTTTAAAAGTAAAATTATGTCCCATTTGGACCAGATGGATAATGATTATTACAGAATGATTCTCACAGCTGCGGTGTCCATATCGTATATTACTTATCAGAACTAAGTAGATGTAACAAGTTTAAGGAAATCAATTTGGAATTTGATAGTGTTAGATTTAGAGAATATTGAAGATATTCTCTAAATCTAACACAGGTGTCTCAGATCATCGTTGCCAGTTTTAGATCCATGTCTTGCATGTGGAAACGGTTCTGACCAGCGACGACATCACCGGTGCCAATGTCACAAATGCGGAAGATGGATTCATCACCTATGTATGGAAACTCGTCAGTCATATGAATGTCTTCAAAGAAGGAGCACCACATACTTCTGTCTTTTTTGCAAAATCAACAACATTGAAGATTAGGAATAGGAGACACCACTGACCTTTCTTCTTGATCCAGCTTCCCTAGTGTTAACAACAAAACTTTTTATAAGGACACAGTTCCTTCCTTTAAAATTAATTCCCAGTCTGGAGTAGAGATTTTATTCTAGTACCAAGTAATAGGGACATAGCCCGAACAGTACTTAATTAAATGTAATCCCATTTTTATTTATTTAATCTCCAAATACAGTACTGGGCGAAGAAGCATTGAAGCAGAATTGGTAAGATCCTTCCATTACACCCATCAACATTCAAGACAGTGAGCAAGAAGACGATAGACTTGGACTATATTAATAACAATTTGTGAGCTATTGACATATTTTTCAGTACTAAAAAATATTAATTTTCGTTTAAAATTAAGTTTGCTTGTCAGCACGAGTTCCCCTCCCTGAGAAAGATATCTTATTTCATTGGTAAACACAGGTGATGGAAATTAACCCATATTGTAAAGCAAGAAGCCAAAGGACTATAATAGCTTATACCATTTGTCATACACTCTGATTTATAATATATTAGGCTTAGGTTTCAATTCTCATTGTATTTCTAATAGGGTAATAAATTTGTGTTTGTTTGTAATAAAATAGTCTCATCATTTCACATAGGTTAGACAGTAAATTAGCCTAGAACACTCGCCAGATCAACCTAAAGAACACAACACAGATATAAAAATTGATACACATCAATACACCATTACTAATCAAGAAACAAGGTAATATTCGTAAAAGCCTTTATTCATCACATCAATTATTCAAAGCTATTCTTTATCGTAAAATAAATACATCTCAGATCTAATGGTAAAAGCCATTATGGTGATCACCTTCAAGTAGGAACGATACGAACTATCGTATCGCAGCGGTAGAGAGTGTGATTTTACACAATAAAGATTTTGTGACACAAATGCATGAAACATAAAACGACACTATACAACACATCCATTAATCTCCAAATGTTAGCGGCATATACTTTTATAATAGTACTTTGCATTGTAAAAGTAAATGTTTTCAAATCTGAAAAAGATAAATACGTAGGTACTGCAAAACAGAGCTTTGACTTTGATGATTGGCAGAAATACTTATCGTTGACGTCCCTGCTGTCGACGATCCTGCATGATTGCCATTGTCAGGTGATGCAATGAGCAAGCCCGCAGGTACCAAGCCAGAAGGTCCCGCCGCTGGTACCAAGCCAGAAGGTCCCGCCGCTGGTACCAAGCCAGAAGGTCCCGCCGCTGGTAGCAAGCCAGAAGGTCCCGCCGCTGGTAGCAAGCCAGAAGGTCCCGCCGCTGGTAGCAAGCCAGAAGGTCCCGCCGCTGGTAGCAAGTTTGATGTTGAAGGTGCTGGTAATATCGGCCTAAAACGGCTTTGGTCTCCAGTTTCTTGTGTCTGAAAAGACAAACACCATTGTAGCTAAAATAATTGAAAATATTCATAAAAAAACATAGTTAATAGGTCCTGCAAATCTGCCACTTACCATAAAATACAGTTAGGCCTACTGTATTAAAAAAATTGCAAAGTTAGGCCTATTTGAATTCAAAGCAATAATGGTGCCAAATTAAAACAAGACACGTTATTATTATTTTTTAAACTGTATTAGCCAGACAGTCTTAGGCTTTTAAAATTAGACCTAAAATACAGTCAGTTTTATAGATTTTTCAACTGTGTTGCCTTACTTTATGATTAAGGCTGCGGTCTACCCCAGCCAAAACAACAACAATGCCGAATGCCGGGTGGTCCCGGGCTCCGGTCTACCCCTGGCGCGCACCCAAATGCAAGGGTTTTTTAGAATCGTGTTATCTTCTGCCAAATGAAGCCTAGAGCTATAAATAAAGTGTCATATTAAAGAAGAATAACGGTACAAATTTCCCTCTGTTACACTTTTGTAGTTAGTAACCTCATTAAAACCAATAGAAAACTTCAGTTAAAAATCGAGAAAAAACAGATGATTTTAGACAGTTATAGCTGAAATTAGAAATTTTATTTTAAAATTCTAAAAATATAGCCGACTAGATCCTTTTTTCTACTTTAAAAAAAGTTAACAGCCATATCTATCTTAAGAGGTTAGTTTTAAAACACGATCCCCGTAAACCTCTGCATTTATAAAACTAAAAAACAGATGATTTTAGACAGTTATTACTGAAATTAGAAATTTTATTAAAAAATTCTAAAAAAAATAGCCGACTAGATCCCTTTTTCTACTTTTAGAAAAAGTTAACAGCCAATCTCTATCTTAATCGGTTAATTCTGAAACACGATCCCCGTAAACCTCTGCAGCCATCAAACTCGCCTAGCGCTACGGCCGCGAGGCGGCATTCGGCATTGTTGTTGTTTTGGCAGGGGTAGACTGCAGCCTTAAATGCAATACATTATGGAATAGACCCATTAAGGTATAAAAGTTAATTTTATACCTTTGCTTCAATAATTAAAAAATATGAGTTACTGACCTCCGCAGAGGCCTCAACAAATTTAGGTGATCAATTAGGAAAACAGAAAAAGTTTATATGAATGATTTTAAAGGACAAAGGTAGCTTCAGTAATCAATCGTAAAAAATAGTTACGGTAATCAGAAAATATTATACAAACTATAATTACTTTTGAACTAGCTGATGATTTGGTGTTCTAAGGAACAGGCAAATTGTCCATTGGGTGGTTTCGAACCATGTGCTTTTTTCAAATTGCTATTAGTTGTTTAGTGCGACAACTTTTTCTTGCATATGTCACAAACAGCAATCTCGTTGTTATGGACTGTAAAATAATTCCAGACCTCACTTCTTTTCTTTTTTGCAACATTCATTGCCTCGCTCATTGTTTTACTTACGAAACAAAGCAATTACAAATACACTAGCAAATTAACCTTCCGTTCGGTAAAAAATTCGCTAACGCTAAAAGCAATGTCGCCAGTGGAGGGGGAGGGAGCGACACATGCTTGTTAAGACAGGAGCGGCTGATAGTTACATTGATAGTTACACGAGGGTACCAGCAACGCCTCGAAGATGAAGCTAAGGATTCTTCAACTCTACAAGGTCCGTCGGATCACCGACACGTGAGTGGGGTTGCGTATTAGGAGCAGTAGTATGCGCCAATGCTGTGGGAAATGGAGACTCTTACATCGCGATGACGTAATCCCAAGTGAGGTGGTACAGTTCGGGCGAGCCAGCAGTTTCACGGGCGCAGTGGTGAAAGTGCAATTCGTAGGTAGGCAAACGGACGTTTTGGTCCCTCTCAAAGATAAACATTCATGGTATTACATTCTCAGTAATATTTCAAAGCCGGTTCTTATACTATTCAAATATTTCTAGACTACCACAGTCCTGTAATTCCTAAGCCCAACAGAGATCTTGGATTTGATTTGAAATGGAGCAAACATTGCGTATTAACATGGAAAAATACTATAAAAAGTGTAACAACACAACAAATTCCACACTGTAGGCACTGTACCTTATAACAGCAGGGTACAAAGAATAAAATAATTTATAGTGACACTACAAAAGAATGTTTTACAGTTTAATTTCCTTCTAATATATGAAACTCTTGATGATGACTTGTTTATTTCAGGTTGTTAACTTTTCATGATATTTGTTATACTTTTTTGTGATGTTTAGAAGAAAACATATATCTATTGTTCATTGAAAAAGTAAAATAAAGTTAATAATCATCGATCTTTGCCTATTGCATGTTATATATAATTTACAGTAGATTGCAGAAATTGTTTTTTTCTATTGCATTTTTGTCTATTTTTAATCTTCCGGGCCATAATTGAAACAAGAGCTTTGACTTTTTTTGGGTGTGTTCAATTCATGAAAATGTATCTTGTAAAGCTTCCAATCCATGGACAATTCTAGATATACTTGGGCACTTTTTTGTTCGAATTCAGTAGCTAGGTGTGCCTTAAGAGCGTCTTTAATTTCTGTCGACCACTTCTTCTTCTTGTGTTTTTATTTTTTTATATTTTTTTATTATTATTATTTTTTTTAATCGTCCTTTTCTTCCAGGAGTTTTCGTTTAGTTTCTCTAGAACTATCTTCATCATCACTAGAGGAGCACTAGATTCACTGCTCGAATCAGCAGTACACGTTTCAAGGTTTCTTTTTTTCTGCGGTGTTATCTGCTGTTCACGAATCATGCTCAATAAGTGGAAATTTGTTTCAACTTGTTTTTCAGTTGCCTTTTCGGTTACACTTGAACATGATGGAAGCGTTGCCAGGTGATACTAATCAATACCTTTCTGCTGGATCATGGTCCGCATTTTCCAGATATTCATTTAGAGGGATTGCATCTAGAACTACTGCGTTATCAATTTCTTACAAGGTTTTTCCTTGATACTTCTGGATGGTTCCATGATCCATGGCCATTAATGTCTTACTAACCCGACCGGCATGAAGGGCAGCATCATACTGCCAGTAATGTAATGTAACCAAGTAGGTTTTCTCTTTGGGCCTATTCATCCGCAACCATTCTCAAATCATCGTCACTTAATTAAATTAAGGTACCAAGGAGCTGCAGCTAGCTACTTTAATATTTTATTTGATTGATCATTACTGTAATTTGGGTCGTTGGAGTCTAAATCGCAGTTTTCAAAATTCAATTTCCTTTTCCCAGCCAACCTCTTCTTAAGTTCATCACGATTTTCTTTTGAAGTTAGTAGAACGGCCCCTTTCTTCTGCGTTTTCCGATATATCCTTTCCTGAAGTCTAGGTATAGGGGAAATGACAGCTAAAAGTTTGGAAGGTGTTCCCTCAGCTCAGGCTCAATGCTATCTCTTGGGGGTAGTTTCAAGATGGTGGCGTAAACAGTCTATGTGATAAAGCTAAATAATTGAATTGAATTTTTACTGTGTTTGTTTTCCTACTTATGGACAAAAGTGATAGTATAGTAGTTAAGTAAATATAAATATTGTCTAAAACCATTAATTGTGACTTTTCATTGATAAACCTATTATAATTTATATTTTTTAAACTTGCCTTTCTGATTGATGACAGAGCACATGTTTTTATGAACAGATATTTAAGCCTTTATTTCACCTTTTACAATTTTAAAACTAATCTTTGTACATTCACTTTATCTTGAAATTTGTTTTTGGAAGCACTGACAATAATTTAGTGACCATGGATAAGAAATAATATTTTCACTAACAGGAAGTATATCATTAATTTGACTAGCCGAGTGACTCATGTTATCTGGAAACAAGTTCCAACATAGAGGCTCCAACATATAGCTCCAACAAGGCGCTCGCTCACTTCTGCTGATAACACTCGGTTCAAGTTGACCTTGAGACCTGGGTATCTATCATTCTGAGGCTGTTTGTTTACTTGTCAGTGAATGGGAATATAATCCTTATTTAAGAACTGAAAGAAATTACTGTATTACTGGGACTAAAATTATTGAAATCTTATTCATTTTAATAATTATAGATGAATACACAAAATTGTATACACATGACTAATTTTGTATATAGATTAATGCACTAGGTAAATAAATATATGTACCAGCTACATGATTTTTAAATAATTATATACCAGCATTAAATCAGGCATCAATTCAAATTCATGAAACCAATATATTGTTGGCGATAAATATATATTATAATTATTATGGCAGTTGGTAATCTACTCAACACATATAAATATAAAGTAGGGGAAAGAGTATTCGCTAAAGTTAAAGGCTACCCTTCATGGCCAGCTATTGTTGACAGTTATGACTACAGCACAAAATCAAATAAATACAATGTTAAATTCTATGGTACTGAAGAAAGAGCATCTGTGAAAGAAATAAATATTTGTTCATTTCTTAAAAATAAGTCACGTTTGGGCAAATCAAACAGAGCTGATTTTAGTAAAGCTATGAAAGCAGCAGAACAGAATTCAAACATAAGTATTAACAACTCAATACAGTCCCAGAGTTCTCGGTTAAGTTTACAGGAAAACAGTTTGTGTATGGTAGGTAACACATCAAACAATGTTAATAGTTCTCCTGCAGCTACTAGCAGTCCTCTCCCAATTTCATTTAATAAGGAATTAAGTAGTAAAGAAGAGGTAGTAGTGTTACAAAGCAAGCTGAAGGAGGCTCAGGCAACCATTAGAGAAATAGACAATCTAAAAAAAATCATGTATATAATCAACAACCTCAGGAAAAGACAGATACAACATCACAAAATAGACAGTTAAAAATAAATACATCAGATATGACAACAAAAATATTTGACAGAACTGCTATCAGTGTTTCGATTCTGCACAATCATTGGCTGACTGATGATCCTATAGATTATTACTTTAGTGCACTAACATCAGAAGTTACAAAAAACAATACATACTTGATGAAACCAGCGATTTCTCAGGCTTTCAAATGTCTCACTGACACAGATTTTATTATCGATCAACAATTATGGCAAAGAAAATACGTAATTATTCCAGTGAACGATTTTCAATCAGTTGATAGACCAGGTGGATCTGGCTCTCATTGGAGACTCCTGCTTTATGACAGAGATAATGAAAGATTCCTTTATTTTGACTCCTTGAAACAACTAAACTATGAACATGCTCAAAGAATAGCCACAAGATTAAGAAGCAAAATGGGAGAAAAAGAAGTTGTTGAACTTACAATTGCTAAAGTTTTACAACAAACTAATGGGACAGATTGTGGGATTTATATGTTTTGCTTTTTGTTGAAATTATAAAAACAAATTTATAATTTATTATAATCACTTATAGTAAAATTATAATACTGGACGAGAAAAAATAATTATTGTTTGAAAACATTTTTCCAACTATAAGTGAGACTATCGTGTCGGCTAAAGGAGCTAAACTTGCAATGATGTATTGTAATACACTACTTATTTTGGAGGAACGAACCTTACTATCAATGATGCTGCCTCCACGGAAGCATACAACGATGGAGACCATGAATCAAAGTGCTTCCTTGACAAGTGAGCAATGGCAGGATGCCAAGAAAACCTACAAAGGTAAACAAAGGAAACAGAAATATTTTAATATTACTACATTCAGCCGATTTGACCTTCTACTGAATGATAAAACTGAACAGAACAAACAAGAAAAAGAGAAAAATGCCAAGAACAAGTAAATCAGTAAACAAAAAACAACAGTTTGAGAAAAGAAAAGCCTACGGAGGAAAATTGTGAGCAGAACAAAAAAAGAATATTTAGCAGCAGAAAATGAGGACAGTAAAATTAGAGTTGGATTGTTTGCTGATAGTCAGGGAAGAGGCATTCCAGAGATGGTAGCCTCATGCAGTCGTGGCAAAGTTCATATGAATGGATTAGTAAAACCTGGTCCTGACACTGAGTAAATATAGACAAGCTGCAAAAACAATACTAACACCACTCGTTTTACTGGCTGGCACAAACAACATGACTAAAGGATATCCACATTCTGTATACCAAAAATGGAAGATGAACTTAAAAAACTGAGTCAATCTAGACTAGTGTGCATTACAAATATTCCACCCAGATATGATGTGGAGTCTAACAGTAAGCTTCACTATTGCCTTGGCTAATAATTACATTGGGAGCTAACTTCAAGAATGAGCAATGTCGATCTTATTGATTACGACCTTTTCAATAGATACCATTTCACAAATCATGGTATGCACTTAAATTCTAAGGGAAAAAAGAAATTTACTTTTATGATTGCAAACTTTGTGGAAACAATGAATCAAAGAAAAGCTTTAAAACTCACAGATGACATGGATCCCATTTCTATAACTGAACTGAACATGGCAGATGTTACAAAAACAACAAAACAGTGGGATTCACTCATAGCATCTCGGCAGATTTCTCTGACCCTCAGCACATGTCAGCTGGGGTGGCAGTAATTTTTAAGAAACATTTCAGAAAACCAAGCTCCACAAATTGCTTGACTAGTCACCTAGCAGTTCAGGATGGAAAGAACAGTGCATCGGTTTTTAGCTTGGTTACAAGGCCTAAGTATTTTTAAAGCCAAATGACAATGATTATAAAGCCTTCGCAGACCTGACTCAGAATTTTAATAAGAGGGGCCTGAAACACTTGATTTGCTCACCAAACGGCTGTGTAAGACACAATATAGAATTACCTCATTTTTCCACAATTTGGTTCAATTTCAAAAACATACAGGCGCATAAATTATTATTGTCTCCTACTTTCAAAACTCATTTAGAACTTTACGAAATGGAATGTCCTATGACAACTTTAATGAACAAATCAAACATTTTATTTCCCACCAATCAAGAATTTCTGCTGATGAGACTAGCTACCAAAATCCTATAGATCTTGAGATAACCCTCGCAGACATGGAGGAGCACCATTATCAACCCAGCAACACCATAGCAACAGCAACGGAGATGGCTACTTAGTCAGTGAGCCAAAGAAAGTCTTATCTAGAGGCTGTAGGGCTTTTTTTGTGTGCGGGGGTGGGCAGAGTAAAGAAAACTCTTCGGCTTCTGCAAGTTCAAGGAGGGCGATTGATGTAACATGGGAACAGAGCCCATCAAGAATCAAAATAGTTCTCCCTGCCTCTTTACGGGGCAGAAATAAACCTTGAACCACTTAAAAAATATAGCACTATTTATGGAAGCAGATTTCTGGTTCATTAGGACTTCAGAGCCTGGTAGAAGCCCATCTTGGAACTCAGGCTTTAGGTTTTTCCCTTTGTAAAATAAGGACGGTAGAAGAAATCTTCCCTAAGATTTCTTTGATGCTGCCGAGAAGCATGCCACTAGGCTCACAGTCTTTTTTCCAGTAGTAATTTTGCTATCCACCTTTGCTCCCTTCTCTGCAACATTTCCTACAATTTTTATTAGTTGGATTCTTCTTTCAACATTGAAAATACTCAGTGGCTTGTCCTATAGTTTATGCTCCTTCAACGCTTTCTCGAGCAGTTGATAAAAATTACTTGCTGCTTTTCTAGTGAGGCCTCTCGCCCTAGCCATTCACAAACCCTCAGATTTCTAATTGATAGTTTAGGGTGACGACGTAAAAAAACTCGAAAGTGAATCGTATCCTGCCATCTTTTTTTCATTATTTTAACTTATGTTCAATATTTAAGGCGACCGCAAATTCATATGCCATTCTTCTCACTGCCGTCCGATCAGGACAAAATCCGGCCTCGCCAAGTTTCTCGATGTGTCTACCGAGCCTGTCTTTATTTTCAGGTCCAAGGCTACCTAAAACCCCAAAGGACATGTTTAGTACTCTGTTGTTTTAATACTCTGTTGACTGTACTCCTTGATAAGTAGTTTATTAGTCCTCAATTAATTTTTAATGAAGTCCAAGATAAGTTAGCAAGATTAAATAATAGATACTAATAGATAGTTTTGTAATAGATACTAAAGTTACTATTGAGTCTGTGTCTGATTCTTATGAGGATTTACATTATAAGATTGTAGCTCAAAGTAAGTCTATTCTTGATAGTAGAAAAAAAGGATGCCGAATTTCCGGTAGCTCATGAAGTTAAACAGTTAAAACCGAAGTTACCCCCAATTAACATTCCAAAGTTTAAAGGTGATTTGGAAAAGTTTCCTGCTTTTAAGTCTTTGTTTGACACCCTTGTACACAACACAGAACTAAGTCCAATCCAAAAGTTTTCATTTCTAAAATCATATTTAGAATATCCTGCTCTTTCAGTTATTAATAACTTTGATTTCACTGGTGATAATTATCAAGCTGCTTACAATAAGTTGGTTGAAAGGTATACAGATAAGCGATTAGTGGGCACTCACTATTTAAATAAGCTTTTACAATTCAAACCTTTGTCAAATGGATCTCCAAATAGTTTAAGGCAGTTCATAGACGTATTTTGTGTGCAATATGAGTCATTGAAAGCACTACACATACCTGATTTAGCAGATTTTGTGGTATTTAATCTAGCTATGAAAGTACTTGATCCTGACACTAAGCGTTTGTTTGAAGATAAACATACTAAGACAGATTTTCCTACCATTAAGGATCTATTGTTGTTTTTTACTGAGCAATACAAAGTAGCCACAATTGTGCAGGCCCCTTGTACAAGTAAGCAAAGTGCAAACCCTTCTCACACAACTAGTGTTAAAGTCAACAAAGGTTCCAAACAGAGTTTCTTTACCAAGTCTCTCATGTCTAACTCTCAGGAACCCAAAATCAGTGTTCCATCACCCAAAGGTGTGGATTCAAATCATTTTAATCCGAAGTGCCCCTTGTGTAAGAATGAACATAGAATAAGTTCATGTAATTCATTTATTGAAATGACACCATCTAAAAGATTTGAAACGGTAAATTCAATGAAACTGTGTTACGCCTGTTTAGGTTCTCAACCACGTGCAAGTTGTAAAAGTAAATTTAGTTGTCGCACTTGTAAGAGTAAAAATCATCACTCTTTGTTACATCGTGACCAGCCACAAATGCCACAAGTTAAAAATTCTCTGTCACATGTAACTAGTCCCGATGTCAA